>JAVJIF010014942.1:0-144824 GCA_038442645.1 Agave tequilana
CATGTGTGAGTGTATTAGGTGTGAATGTTGATTCCCTTCCTCTCTTTGTGTTTCGTTACATGTTACAGTATTTCGGACTCGTTCATGCGATACAAACTCGGTAACGGGAGTTTCGAATTCATATTTATTGTGAACCCGATACACTAGCAATTCAAAGACCGACAAAAGGGATGATCCGGATACGTACCGGTTCGTGCAGTGGAGATCAGACGGGATACCGCGTCATTTCATGTGAGTGTTTGTTCTCATGTCTTTTCCTTATTTACTGTTGCCAGTAGTGTTCATGTACATATTCATTTCATATGATTATACAAATATTTTACCAATTTAAATTATCCGTACATTTTATATGACATCAGTGAGTATACAGCTTATGTATCTATTGATATGAGCACTTATTGCGTCATGCATGCGATGGTTGGCTACCTCCACGGGTTCAGGACTAGTTGTGGTTTATCCTAGACTGTTATTCAATTTAATCTATTGATTTACTGGATTGTCTTGTGTTTAAGGTCAGATAGCATATTGATCTATTTTTATGTTGGGACTATCAGATATGGATTTTATACCTCATTAGAGTTTAGACGTATAACAGACAATTGGTTAGAGGTAATCTTGATGTTAATATATATATATATATATATATATATATATATATATATATGTGTGTGTGTGGGCTTCGTAATTTGATACAGAGACATTAGAGATTTGTTACTTCATGTGCAGTCATGATAAAGATTAGTATGACTTTCAGTTGATCTTGAGTATGAGTGATTTGGATTGGGTGTATACATTAGTGAGTTATTTATCAGACCTGTATTTAGAATAAATAAGATGGGGATTCGTTTTGTATTTTGAGAGTGGATTGCATATGATGTTACTTATTTAGAGACATGTTTTCTTGGTGTTATGAATTTTTACATGAACTTATTCGAGTTGGAGTTGAGTTGGGATTTACACTCTTTAATTGGATATTGATCAATATTCTAATGAGATTGATTTATTAGAATTATAGTTGTGAGTATTCCTGATTTACCCTTGATTTTACTGCATCGATGATCTGTTGACGGTGAGTATCAATGTAGACTACTTTAGATAACATATTATTCGAGGGTGTTCTACTCCTTATTAGGATTAGGTATCTTATAATTAAGTTGATCTCGAGGATAATCAGTAGACTACTTCTCAGGATTGGTTCTTGATTTATTTAGTTATAGAGATAGAGTTATTATGTGATTGATTTGTTGGTATTAGTAATCTTGTACTTCAGAGTTGATAGCAGCCATTTGTTTGATCTCAGTTATTGGTGATTAGAGGATTAGAACAAATTAGTAGCGATGAGAGAACTAGTTATTGGCTTATTAGACTTATGATTTACAGTACCTGATACTCTGTTACAGACTTAACACTTGATGTTCATGATGACTATTGATATTATGAGTTGGCGGATTCATAATGTTATATCCAGTACAAGGGATGAGATTTGATCAGTTATATATGAGATTGTACATTGACTAGAGGTGCAGGATTGTTACTGTATAAATTCATGTTACGAGAATCTACTGGAAAAAGGATTGTTTAACCGTATCAACCCTGTACAGTCCTATTGTTCATCGTAGATACGGTTACTGTTACCGTTCACTGTTACTGATATTGTTCACCGTGTATACGATTACTATGACTGTTATACTGTACCGTTACTGTCAACATATCATCCAGTATTATAAGTAACATGAATATTGACTGTTTAACTGAATAAATAATAATGTAATAGACAACTTATATTGGGATTGGAAATTTGATGGAGGAGATAGCGTCTATATTTTGGGTGGACCTAAGATACAGGTTGCGCAGTCGACTTACGTCCACTGCAGGGTTCCGAGGGATGACTGACATCCCATCTGTTTATTGTTTTACGGTGTTACTATGAGTATTGCCACAGTGATGCTATGAGTACTGTTACTGACTACCGGTTGTAGGACCTGGTTTCAGCGCCAAACATCTGGGCCGTGATCCTGGTATGTATGGGACCCATCTAAAGCATGGACAATGTCTTCAACCAATCAGTTTTAATAACTTAGAACCCCGATTGACACATGTGGTAGGCGTAATATGGAATGCTGTCTACTGCATGTGGCAATTGGTGTTCACTGACATAATAAACAATTATGAACTTTTTATAATGTATTGTGACTGACTGTACACATGACTTAGTTTGGACATTGTTTTGTACTGACTGATTTTATTACTTTTTGTTCATGATATTGATTATTCAGCTATCTTTTATTTTCAGTTTATCATGTCGTTACTATACACACTTTTTATAATCACGAGCACTCCCCTTTTCTTATACACTAATCAGGTCGCTTCTGACGACCTGAATTCGCACTTCAGATACTAGCTGTTCATGTTATTGATCAGGTGTCCATTGATATCGTACATGTTGCGAGGAGCTTGGAGTTCTCTTCGTTGATTATCCGATTTGGGTATTATTCTTGTTGATTCCCTATATACATCAATTTCAGTTGGTATTCCTTTGCTATAATTTGTTATCATTATTGCATTTCTGTATTCTCTTGATATCATGTGTGTTAGATATTTATATGTTATATTGCAGTGATATGATTTATCGTAATAGATTTTATAGCTTGCTCAGATTACTTTAGGCCTAGCGTGTATAAGTGGGGTATTCTCCTCGCGTATATACGTCACCGACTCTCATCGTGACTCCGTTTCGACGTATTTTGGGAAGCGAGGCGTGACAGGGTTTTCTTGGTATCAGATCCAGGTTTACTCAAAAAGAGGACCTAGTTCTTATCAGTACTTGAAATAGAATTATATGACACTGCAATATATACATATAGGATTCACACAATGATATGAGTCCACTTGATAATTGACATCCTCCCCATTGAAAATCTATCTATTTGATCTTTTGATATCTCTGATTCCAACTCTTCTTCTCGAGTAATTTGGTCTCCATTTTGATTCATATTCTTCTTCCCGATTCTGTTTCTCTGATTTTATCTCCCGAGTTTGATCACTCCATATTGAAGCTGTGTAGTAGAGATCAGAGAAAGCAGCGAAAGCATGATGGACCTATGATGCTATGAGAGCGATGTGGAAGATTGTTTATATTCTCCTTGAATGAATTTTTTTATCATTCCCTGCTTTATTGAAATTTCGAGGATGAAATTTTTATAAGGTGGGTAGAATGTAATATCCTAGTTAATAATACCGTATTTTTCCCCTAAAGTATTTATTTTGATTTACTGATTATTTATTATTATTAATCATTTTTATTATTATTAGTGTTATTATTATTGTTATTATTATTGTTAATTACATTATTAATATTATTAGTTTTGTTATTGTTAATACTTATTATTATTGACATATTGTTATTATTATTAGTTATGACTAATTACTTTTATTAATGTTATTATTGGTATTATTATAGTTATTGTCATTGTTAATTAATTAATATGATTGTTATTAATATATATTTTTAGTTAAGAGTTATTATTATTAGTATTTATATTAGTAGTAGTTTCTATTCTTTTCCTTGACTCTTTCCCTTCTTATTCATATTCCTTAACCGCATACCCTATAGCCATAACCCTTGATACTATATCCATATTCAACCTAAACCTGAACCCCGTTATCAAATCCTAACCTAACCATAAAATTCTCAAATCCTAACTAATTATCCTATCTAATCTTAAATCCCAAACCCATTACCCAATATCTAAATCCTAACAATTAGATTTTAAATCCCAACTAATTAGATTAAATCTTAATAATCTAAACCAAATCCATCATAATTCTCTTATATTTTTCATCTCCTTTTCATCCACAGCACTATACGAATGCCCCCTGCGCATCAACCTAGTCTCCGTGACCTCCGTCGTGTCGCCGTGCCGAGCTCAACATGTCCCTTGCGCCCAATACCAGGCCACGGGCATCACCAGGCCGTAACAAGTGCCGCGGCAACCCCCCTTGGGCAACTACCCCTACACCATCACCATTATCATCTTCATATCCCCCTCCAATCTCCTTCCCCTGCCAACACAATCGCTGGCATCCCTCTCCCACTTCTCTGCCGCATCAACTCCAACTCCATGGACCTACACCCTCCAGGCCGCCACCATTACTTTCAACCCACGCCCGAGTTCAGCCTTCACTCGAGCTCAGTCATGGCAACAGCGCGCTATGGCCACGGCCACGCAAAACTAGCGTCCGCAACACCCAGGTCTCCTTCCCCCTTGGTTGGCCTGCTACAACCTTCCACCCCAACAGCCCTACCATCAATAGACCAGTTCTCAGCCCCCCTTGTCGTGCATCTAGCCCGGAGCTCTCCCATCCACGGCAGCCTCTTGAGACCACTACCCGGGCTTCCATCTGCCCCGCCTCTGCGGCAAGATCCTCCCTACCTAGCCGAGCTCTCCACATCTGTGAACAGCAAGCCACGCAAGCACATCACCATGCCTCCTTCAACTCCTCCGTGAGCACCTCGCGCCATCTCCCCAACCCCATGGCGCACAACACCAGCCCCCAGGCCGTAAGAAATCCTATGTGCAACCATCATCACACACCACCTCTTGGCTATTGTCCCTTTTTCTGTTGCCGTCGGGACCCGGAGGCCGATTTCCTCCATCGGCGAGTGCGGGGACACTCCACTCTTCTCTGGCTTTCCATCGACATCCTGCGCGGTCTCTGCCTGCGGAGCCTCTGTCAGCGCACCCAAGTCACCCATTGTGTGAGTTCCTTCTTCTCTCCCTTTCTTTAATATATATAACATATGCATGCAAACTATATTGGTAGGGTAGATGTGTAAATTTGTGTACCAATGCATTACAAGAAGAAAATGTTAGGGTGTGGAGTGCGTGGGCATTTGTGTGTGTGTTGTAATTCATGTAAGTGTGTGTGTGTGTACGTATGTATGTATGTATGTATGGATATAGTGTATGCATGGGTATGTATATGTGTGTATAGTGTATATGTCTGTGTATTCCTGTATATATGTATGTATGTGGATGTACTCATGTGTGTATGCACGTGTGGGTACTTGGATGGGTGCATGTGTGAGTGTATTAGGTGTGAGTGTTGATTCCCTTCCTCTCTTTATGTTTTGTTGCATGTTACGACATTTCGGACTCATTCATGTGATCCGAACTCGGTAACGGGAGTTTCAGATTCGTGTTCGTTATGGACCCAATATAGTGGCGATTTGAAGACCGACCTATGGGATGATCCGGATATCCGTACCGGTTCGTGCAGTGGAGATCAGACGTCGATTCGGTTACGAAACCGCCTCATTTCATGTGAGTGTTTGTTCTCATGTCTTTTTTCTTATTTACTGTTGCCAGTAGTGTTCTGTATCTATTCTTTTCATGTGATTATATGACATATTTACCTGTTTGATTACCCACACATTTCATATGATATCAATGACTGTACACCTTATGTATCTAGTTGATATGAGCACTTATTGGCGTCATTGCATGTGATGGTTGGTTGCCTCTACGGGTTCAGGACTAGTTGTGGCTTATCCTAGACTGTTATTCAATTTAATCTATTGATTTACTGGACTGGCTCGTGTTTAAGATCAGATAGCATATTGATCTATTTTTATATTGGACTATCAGACATGGATTTTTATACCTCATTAGAGTTTAGAGGTATCACAGACAATTGGTTAAAGTAATCTTAATGTTAATATATATAGATATATATATATATATATATTATATATATATTATATATATATATAATATATATATATATATATATATATATATATATAATATATATATATATATCTGTGTGTGTGTGTGTGTGTGGTGTGTGTGTGTGGGCTTCGCATTTTGATACTGAGATATTAGAGATCTATTACTTCATCTGTAGTCGTGATAAAGATTAGAATGACTTTCAGTTGATCTTGAGTATGAGTGATTTGGATTGGGTGTATACCTTATGTGAGTTATTTATCAGACCTGTATTTGGAATAAATAAGATGGGATTCATTTTGTGTTTGAGAGTGGATTGTATATGATGTTACTTATTTAAGAGACATGTTTTCTTGGTGATCAATATTCTGATAAGATTGATTTAGTTGGAATTATAGTTATTAGTATTCCCGATTTTACCCTTGATCATACTGCATCGATAATCTTTTGACGCTGAGTATCAGATGTAGACTACCACGCTGAGTATCAGATGTAGACTACTTTAAATCACATGTTATTCGATGGTGTTCTACTCATTATTAGGAATAGGTATCTGTTGTATTAAGTTGATCTCGAGGGTAATCAGTAGACTACTTCTCAGGATGGTTCTTGATTTAAGTTACAGAGATAGAGTTATTGTGGGATTTATTTTGTTGGTATTAGTGATCTTGTACTTCAGAGTTGATAGCAGCCATTTGTTTGATCTCAATTATTGGTGATTAGAGGATTAGAACAAATTGGTAGCGATAAAAGAACTAGTTATTGGCCTATTGGACTTATGATTTACAGTACCTGATACTCTGTTACAGACTTAGCACTTGATGTTCATGATGACTATTAATATTATGAGTTGGCGGATTCATTAATGTTATACCTAGTACAGGTGGATGAGATTTTGATCAGTTACAAATGAGATTGTACATTGACTAAAGGTGCAGGACTGTTACTATATAAATTCATGTTACGAGAAGCTATTGGAAAAGGATTGTTTGAATGTATCACCCTGTACAGTCCTATTGTTCATTGTATACACGGTTACTATTACCGTTCATTGTTACTGATATTGTTCACCGTGTATACGATTACTGTTGACTGCTATACTGTACCATTACTGTCACCATATCATCCCAGCATTATAAGTAACATGAATGTTGATTGTTTAACTGTATTAAATAATAATATAAATGAACAACTATACTGGGATTGGAAAAATTGATGGAGGAGACATCGTCTATATTTTTAGTGGATCTAGGATACAGGTTGCGCAGCCGACTTACGGTTCCACTGTAGGGTTCCAGGGGATGACTGACATCTCATCTGTTTATTGTTCCACGGTCTTACTATGAGTATTGTTCCACAGTGATGCCGTGACTACTGTTACTAACTACCTAGCGGTAGGGCCTGGTTCAGCGCTAGGCATCTCACCGGGTATGTACGGGACCCACCTAAAGCATGGATAATATCTCCAACCAATCAGTTTCAATAACTTAGAACCCCGATTGACACGTGTTGTAGGCGTAGTATGAGATGCATCTACTGTATGTGACAATTAGTGTTCGCCGATATAATAAACAATAATGAACTATTCATAATGTATTGTGACTGACTGTAATCACCTGACTGTACACATGACCTGGTTTAGACATCTGATTTTGTACTGACTGATTTTATTACTTTCTGTTCATGATATTGATTATTCAGTTATCTTTTATTTTCAATTTATCATGTCATTATTGTACACACTGTTTATATTCACGAGCACTTTCCTTTTCTTATACACTCATCAGGTCGCTTCTGACGACCCTGAATTCGCACGTCCAGATGGTAGATATTTCATGTTATTGATCAGGTGTCTGTTGAGATCGTACATGTTGCGAGGAGCTTGGAGTTCTCTTCGTTGGATTATCCGATTTGGGTATTATTTCTTATCGATTCCCTATATACATCAATTTCAGTTGCTATTCCTTTGCTATATTCATTTGTTATCATTATTCCATTCCTGTATTCTCTTGATATTATGTGTGTTAGATATTTATATGTCATATTGCAGTGATTGATTTATCGTAATAGATTTTATACCTTGTTTAGGTTACTTTAGGCTTAGCTGTATAAGTGGGGTATTCTCCTCGCGTACACATCGCCGACTCTCGTCGCGACTCCATTTCTACGTATTTTGGGAAACGGTGCGTGACACTCGCGCTCGGAGGTAGGGCGAGTGGTGGATGCATGAGGGGGAGATGGAATATGGCTACGGTGGTATGCTGCCACGGCGGCCAAGGTGGAGGCAAGCTTGGCCAAGATGCTTAGCCACGGAAGAGATGGGAGGTGCTCGGGTGTGTAGTGGAGAAAGAGAGAGATAATGATGGTGGAAAGGGGGGGAGAGAGAGAGTAATATACGAGAGAGGTGGGAGAGAGAGAGAGTGCGGTTGAGAGTGTGGGGGAGAGGAGAGAATGGGTAGGGGACGTGGGTGACGTACGTGAGAGAGAGTGGGTAAGAGAGAGGAAAATGTGAGAGAGAAAATGAAGGAGCAGGTGGAGACGTGAGTTTGCATGGAGGAGAAGGTGAACTAATTGGTGTTTAAATAAATTGCGTGTCCACACGCCAATGTGGCTTCCTACCACACGCCAATGTGGTATAGTGGTGAAAGCTTGAGGATTTAGGGGAGGGGGTCACGGGTTCATAACTTGGAACAATTAAAAGGGTTTTCTTATTTTGTTTTGCAAGACTAAAGGATGAAGAGGAAAAAGATTTAAATAGATTGGGTTTGCCTCCATAAACACACGCCAATGTGGCCATGTGGTTGAGAGTCCGTTGAGAGTCTACTCAGATGAAAGGACTTGGGGTTTGAATCTTGGTGGCCTTATAATAGGGTTGTTTCTATTTTATTTTTATTTTTATAAGGATTACAATTTTTTTTATAAATCAATATTTAATCATTAGTTTATTAAATTAAACTCCTCTTAATTCAAAAAAATCCTCAAAAATTCTCAAAAATAAAGATGTCATCTTGAACATTGTTATGAAGTCGGATCTCCAAAATTCATCCCTGATTGTTAATAAAAAAAAAATCTCAGAGTCAGTCTCTTACACCGATCGATCCCGAATTGTGATTCTTCTCCAATAATTTTCAAAAAATTCTAAAAAATCCAAAAAAATCAAAATATTGGAAAATAATATCATGAGCTGAAATGGCCTCAATCCGGCTATTAGGATGATTAAATGAGTATCGGATATCAGTATTGACATACCTACATATGAAATCGGGGGTTACAGTGAAAACAGTGGAACAGTAAACAGACGGGATGTCAGTCATCCCCTGGAACCCTGCAGTAAAACTGTATATCGGCTGCGCAACCTGTATCCTAGGTCTGCCTAAATATAGACATTGTCTCCTTCATCAGTTTCTATAATCCCGGTGTAAGTTTTTTAATGCATTAAAACTTAATTTAATCAATATCCGTGTTACCTAGGTTTACTGGGATGATACAGTGACAGGAAACAGTAATAGTACAGTGAATAGTAACAGTACATTATCATTAGTATAAGAGTATAACAGTATGATATCACAGTATTATCCCAATAATTTCAGTAACACAGCCTATAATCATTGATATGATTACTTATGCATAAGATGTCAAGTCATGCAGTGGATGTCACTATATATGAATCTAAAGTTCGACGTTCAATATCAGACCTTTTCATGAATTGCCATCACTTTAAAATATTATCAAAATATTCAAGTATCAATAATTCAACTCATTCAATTTCTAAAAGTTAATAAATATTTTCAGTAATAATCATATTGGTTTCATGCAAGTAAAGTTTGAATAATTAAGGGAAAGTACTAATTAATCTATTCAATCTTAAATATTATGAATTTGGTAATTATTATAATTCTAGAAAGTTACTGAATGAAACCTATTTATTTTTCAGAGGTAATAAATATTTATTTATAATATTTATAATATTTATATAGATGAACAACATAGATATTATTATTATACAATTAATTAAATCTTGAAAATTATGATTTTCTAGACTTTAGGAAAATTAAGTAAGTGACTTGATAATGAAACACTTTGTAAGATATGGTCATGTATAACAAAATTTAAATTATTTAAAAATGCAGAATAAACACTAAGTCTTAATCGGGTATTTTACCATTTGCATATTTATTTGAAAGATACAGTCTTTATTTATACTTTATAATTAAGATAATTTATTAAATACAATGAAAGTAATTTGCTTAAATAGATTTAAAAAAGAAGAATACACACTATAATATTCAGAGTTTAAAATATGGTTTTTCAAGAAAATCTTCATTATTTACTTTTATTCTTAATTATTTGTAAGGAGTGTCTATTTTAATAATTCAAAACATTATAATTATTTCTAAATTTGGAATAACTTACAGAGAACATGTAAAATAAATATATGAAGTATAAATGAGCATCATAAATTGGTATACTATATCAAGATTAAATAATTAATCTTGAAATCTTCATTACTTATAATTATTTTTAAGTATTTTCTTAAGAGTAAACACTTACTAATTCAGTTTTTCAAAAATTAATAATTATTTATTTTAAAATCTATTCATACCGATTTTATGTAATCACAACTGAACAATTTCAAAGCAAAACCACATAGTCATTTGCGTAAATCTACATCATGAGAATTTGCAATTCTCAATGCTAGAAAATTAACTAATAAATTCGAATAGCTAAACATTAATTAAATAACTGACAACTGTACTCAATTTTATCAAAATAGATCATAATTAATTTAAAAATAAAAGCACTCACCTGGGTTTCCACTGAACCAGATATTGAGTTATATAGTCAAGTTCGAAAATCTAAAATCAATTTAGTTTGATTTAGGTAATTGTTATATATATTATCATAAATTTATATTATTTTAATTTATTTCACTGTCAAAATAATTTTAGAGAGTTTAAAATTTAGTTTGTGGTTTTACACAATTTTTTGAATTCTTTTGAATTATTTCCAATTTTTCTAAATTTATATAAGCCTAAAATTTAATAAAATCCTTAATGGGTCTGATTGCTACAGTAATAGGTCTGGACTGCTACAGTACCGGGTCTAGGTCCGGGTCTGCTATAATGTTGGTTTGGGTCTGCTACAGTATTAAATCTGAATCTATTACAGCGCTGCTATAGTAACCTATTCTAATATTCATTGAATTTAAATTTTCTTTTTTTATGATAAAAAATTGTAAAAATCAAATAAAAATAATGATAATTAGAAGGCACTTCTTATTTTTGTTCAATTTTAGAGTGGAGTTTTGGTAATAAAATATGTGAAATAATATAACATGCTCAAGGCGTTCGGTGAAATGCTCGCATAAAAAAATCATATAAATTAAAATACACTCACCCGAATCGCTTCCCTACAGTCTGAATTGATGCTCCTCACGTCCAACAAGCCTTCGCCTCGCCTAGATTGGGTTTAAGAAGAGAAATGAGAGAGGTGAGAGGAAAGGAGATTTATGTGAAAGAATTTTTTTTGGGTTTTCTTTCTTCTTGGGAGAATGAATAAACTGAGGTATGGTTATTTATTAGGTTAGGATTTAAATTTAAATTTTTTAACTGGTAGGTTACAACTGATAGATTAGGTTGTTTATAAGATCAATGAGGATCTTATAATATCTTTTAGTTAAAAATTTGAATTTGGAATTGTTTTAAATTTAGTTCAAATATATTGGATCACTCTCATAATCACACGCCAATGTAGTATCATGGTTTGAGCATTAGGATTTGGTATAGTGGAACTTAGGTTCAAGCCATGGTTTTATTAACAATTTAAGTAATATTTTTTAATTCATTATTTATCATTTTAATTATCAATTTGGGTACTATGAAAGGGGAATGTGGAACCCAAAATGAAAAAAAACCACGAGGAGAGAGGAAGGATTCACTATCTTTTTATGTGTGTTACAAGAGGATTTTCTCCCTACAAGTGTTCGTCCACATTTTTCGTAGGGTGTCTTGGCCTATAAGTAAGTTGTTTGTGATATAACTGATGGTGTGGATTTTCTCCGTGATTCATGATCCGTGATTAAGATCCTTCCATATCTGTTTAGATTGCCCTGCTTTATTGTTGGGATTGGCATGCCGAGATATTTGCCACTATTTATAATTGCCCCCACTGAAATAGGGGGTATTTAGAACGTAGGGATTTCATGGAAGGTGTAACCGTTCTTGCGATCTAAAAACCTTGTTGAGCTGTGTTTCATAGGAGTCGAGGTGAAGTCTGGAAGTTATGGATGTCAGGGTGAGAAGGGACTCAGGGTCCTCTCCTAGGAATTGGGATGTCTCTTGGGGTTGGGGTCGAGACTCTCTTTCTTCAGTGTTACATGTGAGCCGCTAGGCATCTTGTGCGTGTTGTCTGCTTGAGGTACCTCTGGTGCGGTGGGGCACATGTCGCGATCCCTGGGTTTAACCAGATCTTGGCCACTACACATGTTTACACTGATCTTGATCTATGGGGCATGTGGATGGATAGATATTAGAACCGCCTCCGATTGGGGAAATCCCATCAACGGGGAGTTTTCTTGGCCTCCTCCGAGTGGGGAGTCTCCACTTATAGGGCGAGTGGATGAATGTTCTGTTGTGGAGCAATCTTGTTGCTACCTTCAAGTAAGGAGTCTACACCTACGGGGAGAGTGAATAGATGCTTCGTAATGGATGGGAGTACTGCATTGGAGGGATACATTGTTATGATTTGGAGAATAAAATAATATTTTATTCAAAAATGGATTACATGAAATTGAAATTGAAAGAAGGTACATCCCGTGGTTCAAAATTCGGGGAGACAGTCGATCTCCTTGTACTGAGTGATCATATGATGTTCTTACAAAGGTTGGGTGTTCAGATGTCCAGATGCGGCTTTAAGAGTGAGGATATACTCCTTGAAGAAGCCTTATATTACAAGCTCCTCCAGGTACTTCCAGAGGGCCCAGTAATAGATGGTCTGATGTCCCTTGTCTTCGTGGCAGGAGCAGTATTCCTCCAACCCGAGGAGCAAATAATTGTGTTGGAGTGGTTTTCGGTCATCTGACCCATGGTTGATCTTTGATTGTGTTGAAGATTTCATTAATTAATAGCTTCAATGGAGTGAAAAATTCAATCGATCTGTCGCCTCGGAGCGAGCTGGGGGGGAGGATCAGGAGAGCTTGCTTCTTGTAAGGAGATTGCCCCCAATGTCAGTCTTGAGCAAAGTCAAAAGCTTCATGAGGAGACTTCAACTTCCCTCCACCATCGCCTAGTTTCATGGATTGGTTGGAGAAATCTTTCATCAACCTCTTCAAGTTGGATGTAATGCTGACCTCAGGTAAGGACTTCGCTCATCTTGGCGACGTTGTGCTTCAGGAGGTGTTTGTACAAGGGATGAGTAATATACAACCCACTTATAAATGCGAGGGCGGCAACTTTCTCACCACAGTTGGAGACTTTGGTGAGCTGATTCTGATAGAAGTTAATATATGACTTGAGACTGTCTCCTTGTCTCATTCTGACAGAGAAATGGTGGTGGTTGTTCTTCTTGGCTTCTTGCGTGAGGCATACTGGATAAGAAATACCTCAGTCACCTCAGTGAAGTTGTGGAGGGAGCGTGGTGGCAAGGAATAGAACTAGTCTGAGGCCACACCTTTCAGGCTGGCTGGAAAGGTGAGGCACATGATTTGATCAGTGCGGGTATAGATCACCATCTTATCCTGAAAGTGGGGAATATATTGTACCGGATTAATTATTCCAGAGTAGTAGTTGAATGTCAGAGAGGAAAATTTCTTTGGAAACTCCGATTCTTGGTTCTCTTTGGAGAGGGAGACTCGTGGATCATGGTGGTTGGAGTAGGGTGATCCAGCAGTCTAGCCTTTCCAATTCACTTCTGGATCAGTTCATCGAGGGCACAGAGGTTGGGAGACCTGCTGTTCCCAGGGTCGCCCTCTGGTTGCACCGGGTTTCTCTGAACGACTGCGACTTGGGCCAGAAGCTATTGATTGAGTTATCATAACTTTTCTTCTCATGGAGAATGTTCTCGCGATCGAGAACCATCTATTCCGCTTGCGGTCTGATTGTACATGTTGCTCCTTTATCTGCTTTCTCATCTCGTGGAGCGTCTGAAGGAGTTGGTCTTCTCGCTGCTATGAGGACTGGATGCTGGTGACTGGCTCTCGTCGTGATGAGGATCCTGAGTCTTCAGTGTTGTGTGGTTGATCACCGATTGGTGGAGGGACCGCACCCCTAGTAGTTTCGATTGCCTTACTCATGAATGTTGCGTCTTTGATAACTTGTCTTCTCGGGGCCATCGTCAATATAGGAGAGGCTTTTTGGAGGAGGTTTTCTGGATCTAGGGCATATATCTTGAGTGTAGGGACTCTTGTTTCAATGAACGCACCAATTTACTGTGGAGATTTTCCGATGCAATTGGTCGAATGTCGATCTCGTACCGCAAACGATTGGGGACTATAGTTAGATAGGGGGGAACTATCATCAATATAGTAAGCAGGCAGGGACAAAAGACTTTTACATGGAAACTCAAATTGGAAAAAACTACGGGGAAAAGAGAGAGAATTCACTATATTTCTAGAGATTACAGTGAATTTCATAGTCTATTGTGGTGTTTACAATTTCTTTTTTCCTTTATTTCTTCATGGATTTCTAGGGATTCAAGTATCATGAAGCCTTGTAACTGGTGGTGCGGGTTCTTCAGATCTGCATGATTTCCATGTCGGGATTCTTTTATAACCACTCAGATTGTTGTGCTTGATTGTTGGGATTGACATGCCGAGGTATCTGCCAATATCCAAAACTGCTAATGAAATAAAGGAGTATTTAGAACGTGGGGATATCGTGGCATCATAACCCCTCTGCGATCTAGAAAATCCTTCTGTTGAGCTGTGTCCAGCGGAGGCAGGGAGAGGTCTGGTAGTTGTGGATGTCAGAAGCATGAAAGAGGCCTGAGGTCCTCTCCTCGTGGTCTAATATGAGCTTGGGACAGGGCACGAGACTCTCTCCTTTGGAGTTGAATGTAAACTAGGTGAACCCTGGGGCTCTCTCCTCGGGATGGTATGTGATTCGACTGGTATCTCAAGTTTGTTGCCAGCTTGGGGCACTCCTGGTACGGCTGACGCGTGTCAGTCACTATCCTGGAGAGCGGTCAGATTCTGACCACTACGACATTGGTGCTTCAAATGAGTTTGAGAACTTGTTTTTTGTGTTTATACAAGTTTTGAAAAAAACTTGATTTTCCATTTAAAGTTTATTTTTTGAAAATACAGTTTTTAATATAGTTTATGCTTCAAGATTGTTTTTCTTATCTCAAAAACAAGTTCACATGTTTGTAATATGTGTTGATTTTTTATCATACATATTTGTGCTCTATTGTATTTATATGAACTTATTTTTGTAGATTTTACATAGATTTATTTGAATTAAAAATGTATTTTAAAATGTAAACAAATTAAAATTTGGGCTGAACCGGGACCACTAGTCAAAGATAAGTGCTCTGTCGGTCGATCGCCCGGTCGAGCAGAGATGCACAGCCTTTGTTCCTATGCATGTTGTTCGGTCGACCATAGAAAACTATGTTTTCTGTTTTTGGGTTTTGATCAATCGCGGTCGACCGCCCGGTCGACCGACAACTCCAATGGCTATAAAAATAACCATTGGACGGTCGACCGCCCGGTCGATCGCCAGACCATTTCTATTCTTGGTTGAGCCTAATGGCTAGTTTCTGTTTTGGCATATAAAAAGGAGTTTTTGGTAAACTGCATGTTACTCAGCTCAGGTATACACGAGAACTTTTAGGGAGAGGCTCTCTTTTCTGCCTATTTCATTCTCAATAGGGTTCCCTAAAAAGACTCCGACATTACTACCTATGAATGTTGGAAAGGGAAACTCCTAACATTCAATTCTTCAAAGTCTGGGGTTGCCTAGCTAAGATTTCAATACCGGAACCAAAGAAAAGGAAAATCGACCCCAAGACTGTTGATGCTATCTTTATCAGATATGCACTTGACAGTAATATTAACCGATTCCTAATAGTTAACTCTGAGATCAGTGAAATATCCAATAACACCATCATTGAAGCTAGGGATGATGTCTATTTTGAAAACATCTTTCCTTTCAAATCAAGAATCCCTAATGATCTTTCTTGTACTCCTTCTGTCTCTGATATCTCTTCTTCTAGTCCTGCTCTTGCACCTGATTTTGAGCCTAGAAGGAGCAAAAACTAAGACTCTCATATCTTTCAGTGAAGACTTCTTTACCTACTTGTAGAAGGTGATCCTAACTCCTTCAAGGAAGTAATGAACTCTTCTGAATCTCTTTTCTCAAAAGAAGTCATTGACAGTGAGATCAAGTCCATAATGGAGAATAATTTTGGATTCTTACTAACCTTCCTCCAAGATGCAAATATGTAGGCTGTAAATGGATCTTTAAGAAGAAACTTAGATGGCACTGTCGACAAATATAAAGCCAGATTAGTTGCCAAGGGTTTCATCCAATAAAAAGTATTAACTTCTTTGACACCTATTCTCCTATTGTCAGGATCTCTTCTACCAAAATTCTTCTTGCACTTGCATCAATTCATAACATGTTCATACATCAAATGGATGTCAAGACTGCTTTCCTTAATTGTGATCTCGAAAAAGAGATCTATATGGACCAGCTAGAAGGATTCATAACCAAGAGACAAGCAAAAAAAGTGTGCAAACTTGTGAAGTCATTGTACGGTCTAACACAAACACCTAAATAATGGCACCAAAAGTTCAACAAAGTTGTTGCACAATTTGAATTCACTGTCCATGAACAAGACAAATGCATTTATTCTAAGAATTTGTCTATATGTAGATGATATTCTTATTCTTGAAACTTTTCTTGATGCAATCCAAAGGGTAAAAGATTATCTCTCCCTAAACTTAGACATGAAGGATCTAGGTCTTTCTGATATGATATTAGGAATGAAGATATCCAGACTCAAAATGAAATTTCATTAAGTCTATCTAATTGCATTGAAAGAATACTTCATAAATTTGATTTCTATAACTCCAAATCTATTTCTACACCCTTTGATTATTTAATTGCCTTGAAGACGAACATAGATGAGCATGTGTCACAGCTGGAATACTCTCAATTATGTTCATTTCTCTACATTTCCAACAAGACTAACCCTGACATCTCTTATGCAGTAGGTAGATTAAGTAGATACACTAGTAACTCTACTAGAGAACATGGGATTGCAATAGAGAGAGTGTTCAGATATCTTAGAGGCACAATTGGTTGTTGTTTGACTTACTCTATCCTGATATCATAGAAGTGTATAGTGATGCTAACTGAGTCACTGACTTTCACAATGTTAAGTCTACTTCGAATATGTCTTTATGTTCGGTGGTGCTGCTGTGTCCTGAAAATCCTGCAAATAAACAGTGATTGTTAGGAGCACCATGGAGTCTGAGCTCATTGTTCTGAATACTACTTGCTTGGAAGCTAAATGGTTAAAAGAATCTTCTGTTTGAATTCTATATCGTGCCTAGACTCATACTTTTAATCTCAGTTCATACTGATTCAAGATCTACGATTGAGATTTTAATGCAAGAGAATGCTAACAAGAAGATTAACAAACATCTTCTTATCACTCTGCACAGTGCTTATTGGGCAAAGTAGTGATTCTGAACTTTGTAAAGTCTGAGAAGAATCTTACTGACTTATTGACTAAGGGTCTATCTAAGAGTGTGGTTCTAGAAGCATCGAGAGAGATAGGGTTAAGCCCATGGTAGAGTTCACCGACAGCGAAAACCCAACCTACTTGATCGGGAGCTGGTTCCGTGAAAGAGGTTCAATGTGGTAGCAACAAGCTGGACTAATAATATTCATGTGGAGCGTCGACTCGAATATGTTTATATCCTATATGTAGCACTGTAGCTACTGTCTTTTCTCTATGGTGACGATGTTCTTATAATACAGCTAAGTAAGACTGAGATAAACTCTTAATAAGTCTGACGCATGAAGTGTGGAGGGTATAAGGTCCAGCTGTAGTTACCTTAGAGGACTTACCTACGTGAGAGAAACTGTGATGGACACGGTTGGGGGGCAAGGCTGACCCCTATAAATTTCTCATGAGTCAGTTATTATGAGCATGGACTTTAATGCTCAACCCGCTCGCTCAGTAGATAGAGACTTATTGTATGTGTGTCTTTCGTCAATATCTAGTTAAAGAGGCCTATTTCAAGGCGTAGTCCATTATGTCTCTCGGGCGGCAATGAAATTCACTGAGGGTAGATTCAAGGCCACAAGCTATCGATCCCGAACCCACAGTATGATGTTGCCCAAATTTTATTTTTATTTATGATTTATGATATTGTTTTCTTTTATCTTTCTTGAAACTTAAGTTTTGGGAGGGATTGTCGGATGTGTATTTGGATTTGGAGGGAAAACTTGAGTTTTCCTCTATTTGCCTTTGATATTTAGTCCCACATTGGATACACCAAAAAAATTGAGTAGTTTATATACCACTCCTCCATTGTCTATTGTTATGAATGTTAAGACATGGGCCACCTTTCCACACGCGCGCACTTGGGCCGAACCGGGCCGGGTTTTGGTCCAGGTGGCGCACGCCCGCACATGCGAACACGAATGTAGCTCCGTTCAAGGGGTTATTGGACCTACTATATTTTGGAAATTATTTTTTAATTTTTATATTTGGAGCTAACTCTGAACTTTTGGGCGGAGTAACCCGAGTACGTGGAGACGCGGTGTGATTCTAGAGCACTTGGACTTGAGTGGACACCGAGAACCCAGACTCAAAACATTCTGAGATTTGGACCCAAGGTGATCTCAGAGCGACCCCTAGCACTTGATTTGGAATGAACCCCGAATACTTGGACTCGGTGTGTCCTTGAGCTCCGTCTCACTCTCCCAAAGTACTTCACTGTTTTTGATTTGTAACGCTTTCTTAATCGGTAAAAGCGGATTTGTGAACGTGCAGAGTTGTTGCAAATTAATTGCAACAAAGTTGAACGTGCGCTTGATTTGTACGGGGGCTATTAGTAACGGATAGAGCCCTATGCCTATAAATAAAACCTCTCTATGTTCATTCTCATAGAGACAAAGAAAACTGAGATCTGCAGCTATATTCTTCTTTCTCCCGCTGTCATATTTCTTCAAGTTTTATTTCAAGTTTCTAGGCAACAATTTTCTGTCTGAGTAAAAGGCTTTGCCTACTGTTCTGATCAAGTGCTGGTGATTCTAGGAGATTCTTTTACTGCTACTAGACAAAGTCGAATCAATGTCTGATCAAGAAGACGAGTTTTTGACCTTTAGGGCAGCGACTACGCGACTGCATTTCCCAGGCCAGATAATTCTATATTTATATTCTTTTTTAATTTTGCAGCAGCATGCTAGGAAGTTTAGTTTAGTTTAATTCGTTTTGTCACGATAATTGATTTGCATGTTTTTAAGAAATAATACAATTTTACCCAACAATACTTCCATCAAGGTTGGAAATATAAGGTGAGAGATCTCCTAAAATATCAAGATTTAAAGGGACCACAGAAAAAAAAAACACTCAAATATGTCCACAGAAGAACATTTCGTTTTCTACAGAAAGTGATATGAAATGACTAGGTTTAAAATATGCCAAACTAAATTAAACAAGAGCAACTAGTTACCTGGTAGAATCTTAACAGGTTCCATCAGTTTCCATGCACATAATAATGTTATATTTTTCTTCCAGCAATAAAAAAAACCCATTACGAAATTGAAATTCTGTTAGGAAGAAGCTGGCAATAGAAGTAACCCAAGTTGGTATTAAGCAAAATGAAGAAACCCATGCCATAAATTAGTTCAGAAACAACTCAGACATGCGAACGATGATTCGAACATGATTCGGTCAGAAATTCTGTCAAATGGATGGTGGGCAGAATCGTTTGCTTATACGATAAATCAGCAAACAAACAAAGAAGAGATTCTGACACTGGCCTAGATATTATTATTATTTGGACTCTAATACTAGTTTGGATCAACTGGGCCTTCACGGCTTCACATAACTAACCTCTGGCTCCCTCTGATCGCAATGGGGCCTGATGTTTGAGTAATGCATTTTGATTCTAACTTGTGTGAGTCAACTGGGTTCATTGTAGCATAGACCTTGGACCTGAGACCTGAGAGCAAATAAAATGGAGGCAAATGAGAAGACCAGAATTTTAACAAAATTAGACAAGTGTAAACACTCCTGATGTTGTTGCATACTTATGACTTCTGGGATAAATTCAACTTGCTAGGAAACCAAATGAGAATGCTACTTGTGCTACACATATTTGACTACAAAGAGACTGCCCTCTGCATGTGTTGGCAGTATAAAGAGTGGGCTCCCATGTTTAGTCTTCAATAGATGTATATTGGAATTTGCAGTGCAATTAGTATCCTTCCAGAATATTTAAAGAAATACAATCATGAATTAAAGGATTTTTTAGGTTTCCGAAAAAAATTCAAATAAAAATAACAATATAGAACGTGAGAAGGCTACTCAAGAAAAAGAGAGGGAAAAAAAGGAATGATAACTTGAGAAAGATAGGAAATATGGAGAAGGTAAGTTGTTCGTTTCTTGAGGCGACTGCAACACAATTTCTCTTCTAAGTTGGTAAGTTCAATCTCTATATATCATGCATAAATCTCACATAAAAATTAACGTGCAGTATTTGTCTAGATCTCTCACAAATATCTTTTGTGCAGTTTCTTCCTACTCCTTTCACCAAGCGAATTAGCAAGGGCAAGAGCAGATACAGGGTCACTATGCAATCTGTGTCATGTACACCTTCACACCGAGAACAAATATGTGTATTTGGGAGGAGAAGGTTGGCAAAGCTTTGTTGAGGACAATGACTTAGAAATTGGACAACTGTTGTCCTTCGAATACAAAGGCAACAGAGTATTCACCTTCAGAGTCTGTGATGTGAACACCTGAGAGATAACCTCAAGAAAAGAATATTACAGAGATCATGCCAAAGTGAACCTGGAGAACTCTCGTATCTCCTATAATTCCTTCTCTTTCTGTGTAAATTTTCACTTTTTGCTCATATTTTAACTTTTGACGATTAAAATGTATTCCAAAGGCGAAGGCGAACGATCAAGCAGCTAGCTCTGGCAGGAAAAGGAGACCAAAAGAGCAACGGAACGCATCAAAGAGTACCACATATGTTACTCAGACTGCATATTTTGAGACCACCATAGAGCCTCATAATCTGAATTGTTATTACCTGAAGACCTAGGTTTCAGTTCTTTGGCTTATGTGTCTCTGTTACATATAGTAACCATGTTATATATGTAAATGATATATGCAGTGTGTTCCTATGCAATTCATGGAATCCAGCAGTCTCTCTACGAAATGTACTGAATATTGATCAGAAATCATAATGGGCAGAAATGGGACGTCGGCATGATTTACTGACTTGATCATGCCCGCGGATGTCCAGAGGTTGGGTAAATTTTGCTCGAGAAAAACAACTGAAAGTAGGAGAAACGGTGAGGTTTGAGTTGGTATCAGTGAATTGCAAGGAGCTCAAGCTTTGAATCCTATCTCAACTTTGCAAGTTTCACGCTATGTCTTTAATATTAGTTTGCATTGTGTTGTTTCGTATCTGAACTGTGGTTTTGGGTCACTGTGAAAGTGCGTGCTTATCTAAGCAGCTTAAGGTATTTTTGTAAACAGTCCTGATGTCTATGACCTGCCTATGTTTTGATATCGATAATCCTTAACCACCTTGAGGTATTCAGTTAGCATGAAAATGTTCTACTGCTGCAATAATAAGTTCTTCCTTACACAGCCTTTTGTATTCTATTTCATTATGCACTCCATAATGAAACAAATGGCTATACATACTTCACTATCTAAAAAAACAATTTGAATTTTATCCAACTTGTGAGTAGATGTAGTTCTAACTAGACTACAAGAATAAAAATTGGAGTACCGAACTAATACAGGTTCATGCCAAAGAAACAACAATGGTTGATTTAGATTACAAGAGGAAAAAAAAGTTTTAAGCATAGAACACACGTTGGTTCAAATTGAAAACAACTAGAGTTGAATCAGAATATAACATAAGTCAAACCTCTACTCTCTTTACTTTTATTTTTGTTTTAAAGCTCTACTAATTATGGTAGGTTTAAAGTTAAAGCTCTACTCATAATTTTGCTCGAGCTCTCATCTAATGGATGTACTCTTCCCAATCTGAAGGTAAGTAGAGAATTTGATTCTAATATGTATGAATCAACTGAGTTCTTTGGTATCACAAAAAGACCTAATTTTTACGAACGAACAAACGAAATAGGCAACGAAATTTTGATTGGAGAAGACAAGAGAAGAGTTCAACTTTAATTACATTTGGAATGTCCTTAATTTTGAGAAAAAAGTTAACTTCACAAAAAAAAAAAAAAAAAAAGTGCAATTGATCCCTCTTGATGCTTTCTCCAATGAGGGGAATACAAGTGTTTAACTCCTCAGAGAAAGTGCAACTAGTACTTTCCCAAGCACACTTATTAGAGAAACTGCAATCACGCAGCCAGATAGATACTTTGATGCAAATGCCTTTTAGGATTCTAAAAGAGTAAAGCATTGAACTTATCACATAAACCTAGACAACAAGAGATATGAAAAGACATGGCTGATTGCATTTCTCAAAAATATTGAGAGTATATCTGTAATATTTAAAGTACAGATCCTCTCTGTTCCATTTAATTTTCACATCTACCCACCGAAAGAAATGGTTTCAGTCTGAAAGTTCTTTGTTTCCAAAGGCCCCTTCATCACAACTTCTCTGCTAAGTTGGTAAGTTCAATCACTATATTTTCTGCTAGTCTTTTGATTTATCTTTTCATAACTTTGCAAATTTGCTATGTTTTTATTACTATTACATTTTTCATTATATATGAGAAACAAATAATGGTGTGGGGGTGTGTCTCTGTGTGCTCGCGCGCATGTGTGTGTGTGGTGACACTGAACAGTACTAAGAAATATGAATTAAGCTCAATAAACATTAATTAAAGTACAAAAGGAACAAGTAATAAAAATTTGAATACAAGAAGGAGAGAAATAGAGGTAGTGAGACATGGAGATGAATATGTTCACATAATGGTTTTGCAGGGTTTAAAACAATTTCTTAAAATAGATTACCCAATTGCAATTGGACCAATACAAGTAAACAAGAAATACAACAATGTAATATGCAAAAGCTTAAAAACGTAAGTCAAAAATCAAATGCAACAAGCACTAAGTTTTTAAGTAAGAGAGAGAAGAGATAGAGATGGAGGTAATTAATGAGAGATAGAGGTAAACCCATAGATGTATAGAGGTTCCGCAAACTACTTGCTCCACTATCTAACAGCCGCCTCCATCGTTTAAAATCTTGGTACGAGCATGAGACTTGGATAATAATTGTTAGTATTAATATCATAAATATTGATCGGCATTATCGGCCATATTGACAATATCGGGCTCGATATTAGATGACATTAAAGGTTAATATTGTATTTGGTAACTCAAATCCCTATACCATATTGCCAAAGTATCTCACAATCAGCCGATATTTGAAACCATGACCTCCTCCTTAGGTTTTGAATTACAATTTCTCATGCTTCATTTTCAGGTGGAAACTAGACCTTATACAACCATCAATACTCTTCTAACCAAATAGATTGGATTTCTCCTCCAATCACCAACTCCTCTCTCCCCAAGGAGGTGGATCTGAACACCTAAAATAAAGATTAATGTATGCTCTTGTGCAAAATGAGAACAAATACCGCTCCTTAAGATATCCTTTCAACATAAATATTACAAGTTGAGGATCTAATTGTAATGAAATGAAAAGAAAATTAAGCATTAAGCATTTTTAGCTTTGGAAAATATTTGTCATACTTCAAAGGGATCTAACAGATTTACAGTATACAACCATTCATATTCTTGCTCTAATATTTTAGAATTAACTCGTTTTTATAGTCCAAGATTAAAACTATCCATTGCAGAAATGACACTACTGTTTTCGGTCAAATAAGGTATCTACTAGTATGCGTTGATATCTGTCAAAATTCTCCTATTCAAACTATGGAAGTTGCTGACCGAACCAAAGCAGACTATGATATAAACAACTTTAAATTTGTAATATCCCCTATTTAATAATACCATATTATTATTTTAAAATATTTACCTGATTCTACTATTATTTTATTATTATTAATTAACTTGATTTAGTATCATTATTAGTATTATTATTGTTTATGACTTGTAAACTCTTATTGTTTATATTTAGTTATTTTAAATTATTATTAATGAGTAGTATTATTATTTTTATTCTAAACCCTATAAGCTCAGCTCATTCTCCTTTTCCTTTTATTTTATTTTCTTTTATACTAAGCCCATATGAGCCAAGCACACTTTCTTATTTTCATCTTTTTCTATTTTTCTTTAAGTCCAAAAACTAAACCCACAAGCCCACCCTCTATTTTTCATATTCTTATATTACTTATTTTTTCTAACTAAAGTCTAAATATAACCCATAACCCATTACCATGAGATCCTTACCCATTAACCCAAAACCTAATACTAATCCTAATCCAAATCCTATGTTATCAAATCTTTTCATAAATATTAACTAATCCTAATCTAAATCCAAGCTACTAAATTAAGCAATCTAAACCTACTTGGAATTCAGGTTTCTAAAATCTCTAATAACCTATATAAATATCTAAACTCTTTCTTTCTCTTCTACCTCAAGAGAAAACCCTAATATAAAATCTCCCCACTTCCATCTCTTTCTTCTCCTCAAGCGTGAATGAAAAGGGGTTTCAAGGTACAAGGGTTGAGGAGAAAGTAAGGAGGAACAACCCAAGTAAGTAAAAATCAAACTTTTATGAATTAAAATTTGATTTAATGTTTCATAATTAGATTTTTATTCCCATAAATTTTTCATCTAGAATTCTTGTCTAAGCTCTAATAAAAAAAATTAAATTGTGAAACAAGAATTTAAATAATTTATAATGTTTAACTCTTTCCATGGATCGTTTTCTTTCATTAAAAATATCACCTTTGTTTATATAAAAATATATAAAAGTCATAAATTATTACCTCAATTGGAATATTGAAAAGAAAAAAATAATAAATTATTAATTTCAGCAATCTGCTAAAACTCACCGCAATATAATTATTGGTTCCTAAAAACTCACCTAATATAATCTTTGTTTAATCATTTTTTTTAATACCCTACAAAGTCTTGATTTGAACAAATCAAGTTCAAGTAAGTAAATTAGTTTTTTCTTAATTAATATAATATAAATAGTTTATCCAATACTATGTCAATAATAGGGCTATCTACGAATTTTTGTATATATCAAAATCAATTCAAAACCAACTAAAATACATGTGAGATATACAAATACATATCTAAATTTATACACCCTTTTAAAAATTTCTATAATTTAGGAATTGGAATTTCAAAAAAAAAAAGAAAAGGAAAAAAAAAAGGAAAAAAAAGGAAAGAAAAGAAGAAAGAAGAAAGAAAGGTGAATTGACATATTAAAATAATTTATTAAAAATATCAAAAAAATAGAGAAAAATATAAATAATAATCTACAATTCTTCTATTTTCTATGATAAAAATTTTAGACAAGTAGTAATATGAAATTAATTCAAATCACCCACTTTAAACCTTTTCCCTTAATGGCAAATTCATACCCATTAAGTATTTTAATGATTTAAAGCCTATTAATAATTCAACAAAAAATTAGAAATTTATTTAAACCAAACCTACTAAATTCATTAGACTCACAGAATCATATTTCTAACTCCCAAACTAATTAATCAAGATTTAAACTCTTTAAAATACCCTTTTAAAAAATCTAACAATTCCTATTGAATGAACTATGTAGATTTATCAGCGCCTTATTATTTCAGTGCTTTAAACTTGGGATCGAGTTCAGGTGACTGTTTCTTTCCTTTAATTAATTTTATTTAATTTTTTTGTGAGTGTTTTACTTCTTTGTTTAATTTTTATTAAATTGGGTTGTGAGTGTTTTCTTTTCTTCTATAATTCTATTTTGTGAGTGTTTCTTTTCTTGTGTAATTTTATTTAATTTATTGTGAGTATTTAACTTCTTTGTTTAATTTTATTTAATTTTATTGTGAGCGTTCTTTGTTTTCTCATTGAGTATTTTAGTATTATTTAATTTTGTTGTGAGTATTTTTCCCCTTCAGTTAACAAGGATTCTTGTGATGAAGGATTTTATTTAGTTATCTAATTATGTTGGTTAAGCTTATGTTCTAGTATTTAGAAATTTCATAATTTTTATGAATTACCTCCACGCATTATTTGTAGTATTTTTATGTATTCCTGCATGCAATTAAGTACATTTGTTCTTGATAATGAACCTTCAAGATCACTACATGACATTGGTTAGGACTTTGCCACTAAAACTCACCTGGATGACATTTGTGATCATTTATCTGATGATCAGCATGTTCATGTTATCTACTACTAGAAAAAAATATTATTAGACAGTAACAATCTCGTCCTGTTTATCATGTTCACCGACATATATATCCTGTTATACATGTATCACGATTTCACTTTTGATGTTGTTACTGTTATCATTACCGAGTTATCCCATTAGATTTATGGAGGAGACAACGTCTGTATTTTGGGTGGACCTAGGATTTAGGTTGCGCAGCCAAAAGAGGGTTCCACTGCAGGGTTCCCGTGGGATGACTGGCACCCCATCCTATTTCCTATTCCTATTATACATGTTATACATGTACCTATTCCTGTTATACATGTTCCTGACTACCTTGCGGTAGGTCCTAATTCAGCGCCAGAGGTCTGGGCCGTGGTCCCGGGTATGCACGGGACCCACCTAAAACACAGACAATGTCTCTAACCGATCACTTTCAATAATTGAGAATCTCGATTGGCACATGTAATAGGCGTAGTATGGGATGCGTCTATTACATGTGGCAATTGGTGTTCGCTGACATAATTAATAATGAAAACTGAATTCTTACATTGACATTATAAACTAAACTTGACATCTGTCTGTATGTTATGATAGACATTGATTATACTCATGACCTGAGGTACCTTGAATATATCACAGACTGGCTTAGTTATTATTCATTTATTGTTGGCATGTTATTCCAACCTTATCATTTATATCTTTCTTTCATAATATGCTTTCACGTTACATGCATGTGCACCTTCCTATTTTATTTTACCACTCACTAGGTTGCTTATTGACGACCCTGGATTCGCATGTCCAGGATTTTTGGACACCTTCTTATTTTGTTCAGGTGTTCGTATGATCGTACGCATTACGAAGAGTCAGTCTCTCTTTTCTTGATTTTAGGTATTCTTTCTCTTTTATTTATATTATTTTCTGTTTCCATCTTTATCGCATCCAGTTGTCATTTCTTTCCTTTATACATCTGCTATCATTGTGTTAGATATTTATATGTCATATTGCAGTGATATTGATTTATCATGGTAGATTTTATAGCTTGTTCAGGTTACTTTAGGCTTAGCGTATGTGCGTGGGTATTTTTCTCGCGTACATACGTCGCCGACCTTCGTCGCGACTCTGTTTTCGCGTATTTTGGAAAGCGGGGCGTGACAGGGTTTTCTTGGTATCAGAGACAGGTTCGACATAAAAAGAGAACCTAGATCTTACCGGTAACTTGAAATAAGTTATGTTTACACTGCAATAAACATATAGGATTCACACAGTTGATATTGAGTCCATTTGAAATTGATCGTTCCCCCTTTTGATATCCACCTCTTTGATCTGTTGATATCTCTGATTCTAACTCTTTTTTTAGAGTAATCTGGGTTCCATCTTAACTCTTATCCTTTTTCTGATTCTATTTCCCTGATTTTGTCTCCTGAATTTGACCACTCCATGTTGAATCCGATAGCAGAGATCAGAGCGCGCAACGGAAGCGTGATGGGCTTATAACGCACCGAGAAGCAACGTGAAAGGCGAGAAGACAATATCAACATCAGTTATTCTTTTTATTTTCTCAATTTGCTTAATATCTATTTCTTAACTTTAATCTTCTATTCATTTTCCCGCTTTATTGAAATTTCGAGGACGAAATTTTCTGTTAAGGTGGGTAGAAT
The DNA here is from genome assembly GCA_038442645.1 of Agave tequilana. Classification (NCBI taxonomy): domain Eukaryota; kingdom Viridiplantae; phylum Streptophyta; class Magnoliopsida; order Asparagales; family Asparagaceae; genus Agave; species Agave tequilana. The sequence continues at coordinate 27,907 of JAVJIF010014942.1, forward strand.
GTAATATCCCCTATTTAATAATACCATATTATTATTTTAAAATATTTACCTGATTCTACCTATTATTTTATTATTATTAATTAACTTGATTTAGTATCATTATTAGTATTATTATTGTTTATGACTTATAAACTCTTATTATTTATATTTAGTTATTTTTAAATTATTATTAATGGGTAGTATTATTATTTTCATTCCAAGCCCTATAAGCTCAACATATTCTTCTTTTCCTTTTATTTTATTTTCTTTTATGTTAAGTCCATATGAGCCATGCCCACTTTCTTATTTTCATCTTTTTCTATTTTTCTTTAAGCCCAAAAGCTAAGCCCACAAGCCCACTCTCTATTTTTCTTATTTTTATATTACTTATTTCTTCTAACTAAAGCCTAAATATAACTCATAACCCATTATCATGAGATCCTTACCCATTAACCCAAAACCCAATCCTAATCCTAATCCAAATCCTATGTTATCAAATCTTTCATAAATATTAACTAGTCCTAATCTAAATCCTAACTACTAAATTAAGCAATCTAAACCTACTTGGAATTCAGGTTTCTAAAATCTCTAATAACCTATATAAAAACTTAAACTCTTTCTTCTCTTCTACCTCAAGAGAAAACCCTAATCTAAAATCTCCCTACTTTCATCTCTTCCTTCTCCTCAAGCGTGAACGAAAAGGGGGGGTTTCGAGGTACAAGGGTTGAGAAGAAAGTATGGAGGAACAATCCAAGTAAGTAAAAATCAAACTTTTATGAATTAAAATTTGATTTAATGTTTTATGTTTAGATTTATATTCCCATAAATTTTCATCTAGAATTCTTGTCTAAGCTCTAATAAAAAAAAATTAAATTGTGGAACTAGAATTTAAATAATTTATAATGTTTAACTCTTTCCATGGATCGTTTTCTTTCATTAAAAATATCGCTTTTGTTCATATAAAATATATAAAGGTCATAAATTATTACCCTAATTGGAATATTGAAAAGAAAAAAATAATAATTATTAATTTCAGCAATCTGCTAAAACTCGCCGCAATATAATTATTGGTTCCTAAAAAGTCACCTAATATAATCTTTGTTTAATTATTTTTTTAATACCCTACAAAGTCTTGATTTGAACAAATCAAATTTAAGTAAATTAGTTTTTTCTTAATTAATATAATATAAATAGATTATCCAATACTATGTCAATATTAGGGCTATCTACGAATTTTTGTATACATCAAAATCAATTCAAAATCTAACTAAAATACATGTGAGATGTACAAATACATATCTAAATTTATACACCCTTTTAAAAATTTCTACAATTTAGGAATTGGAATTTCAAAAAAAAAAATGAGATGTACAAACACAGACAATGTCTCCAACCGATCACTTTCAATAACTGAGGACCTCGATTGGCACGTGTAATAGGCGTAGTATGGGATGTGTCTATTACATGTGACAATTGATGTTCGCTGACATAATTAATAATGAAAACTGAATTCTTACATTGACATTATAAACTGAACTTGACATCTGCCTGCATGTTATGATAGGCATTGATTATACTCATGACCTAAGATACCCTTGATTATATCACTGACTGGCTTAGTTACTATTCATTTATTATTGGTATGTTATTCCAACCTTATCATTTATATCTTTCTTTTATAATATGCTTTCACGTTACATGCATGTGCACCTTCCAATTTTATTTTATCACTCACTAGGTCGCTTATTGACGACCCTGGATTCGCATGTCTAGGATTTTTAGACACCTTCTTATATTGTTCAAGTGTTCATGTGATCGTACGCGTTACGAGGAGTCAGAGTCTCTCTTTTTTTTATTTTAGTTATTCTTTCTCTTTTATTTATTTTATTTCCTGTTTCCATCTTTAGCATTCAGTTGTCATTTCTTTCCTTTATACATCTGCTATCATGTGTTAGATATTTATATATCATATTATAGTGATATTGATTTATCATGGTAGATTTTATAGTTTGCTCAGGTTACTTTAGGCTTAGCGTATGTGCTAGGTATTTTTCTCGCGTACATACGTCGCCAGCCTTCGTTGCGACTCCGTTTTCGCGTATTTTGAGAAGCGGGGCTTGACAAAATTTGTTTAAACTATCTTGATTACATTTAAAATAACTATCTGGCCCGATCAAAATATACCGCAATACAAAACAGATGGAAAGTAATGCATATCCGGAAGAAAGCAAGTTTAAAATTCGAATTGTTTGCTCCAGTCCACAGAGACTCCTGTACATCATTACTGTCAGATGATGACAACGCCCAGGGACAAGATACTGGTGAGTGGGGACAATTAGCCTTCATGGTGATTCAGGATTCTTGTAAAATTTTGGAGTCTGCTAAAACTTGATTTTGTATCTCTTTCTTAGTTTTCTGTGTGCGTACTTATGATTGTGCAGATTCAAGTACTATAACTTATAATTTAGTTAGCAGAAAGATGTTTTTTTTTTGTGGCAATAATGGTTTTTCCGTTATACCACCTTCTTATGTTTCCTTGAAGAAGTGGCTATACTCTACTATTTATCGAACGAAAGGTTGAATATTATCCAAGAAATAAGTAGATGTGATTCATAACCAAATACATGGGTCAAACCAAGACTATATGAATGAGAGGTTGAATACCAAAATAATATGGATCATGCCAAAAGAACGGCTATATTTGATCTCGAATATGATATAAAGAAAGTTTAAGCATAGAACTCATGTTAGCTCAAAACAAAAACAATTATGGTAAGTAGCACATTTGGACTCTAATTTGTGTGCATCAACTGGTTTCTTTGCGGTGACACTTCACAGACAAATCTAGTGTTTACGAACAACTGAAATAGGCGCATATGAGATAATTGAAATTTTAATTGAAAGAAATAGGATTAATTAAACCACTTTTAAATCCAGATTAAGGCTAGTTAAAGGTAGGCCTAAGCTAAGCTCGAACACCTGCCAGTAAGATTTATATTATTGTATCATTTACTGTTTACATTCCTTTTTTATTTTTGGTTGTTTACTTAACAAAGACCATGCCCCGATTTTAAACCTAGGACCTACCCTAATCCGATCCCCCACTCCTCACCACTAAGCTTGGTTTCAATGGATTCAAATCCAACTTTTTATTTGATTTGGTACTCAATCACACAGATTGGCATGTAAGAAATGAAGTTGTGTGCATACATTATGCACAAAAATCTCCAAGAAACTTCCATCTGGGTAGGAGAGCTTCCTTATAATGAATATCAAGATTTAGAGGGACCACAGAAGGAAAGACACTCAAATGTATCCATAAAAGAACATGTCATTTTCTATAGAAAGCAATATAAATCACTGAGTACAAAATAAACCAAACTAATTTATTTGCAGAAAAGAGAAAATAGTTACCTGGTAGAATTTTAACTGGTTTGTAGTGGTCGGTTTCTGACCCCGCGAGATTACGACACGTGTCTATCTAATCCCTAGATGGATGTGTGACATGTAACTTTCACCAGAACCTTTGAATGAGAACTCCATGCAGTTCAAACAGTTGGAAAATTAGAGATAAAGTCGGTTGCAAGTACCCCTATCTCCAAGTCAACTCCACATTTGAACCTAACGGTTAAACCTCTGAAGCGGCTTATTCATATCAATAGCTGGACGATGATCTCTAATAAAGACGAACGTGAGTTCTACTAATTGAAATCAGGATGTTTGACTCTAACCCTCCTTCAAAATAAGCAGTTGAGATAGGATAGATGTTCAGATAGATGAGAACTATGTAACTTTATCTAAAAGAAACTCACCTGTATAAATAGAAGACCCTTCCAGCAAGAAGAGAATGATCAATTAATCCCAAAGACCTTAGCACTAGAGATCAGGTAGCCAACATTGTAAGCTTCCTCAAATTATAGTGGAACTCTCTCTCCGTGGCTTTCCCTTTCGGATTCTCACATAAATCTTTGTGTATCCTCTGGCTTGATCTCTACAATATATTCTTTAATTTCTTGAAAATTGGTGAGTGGATAACTCCTCTTAGAATTATCTACCGCATTTGGTGCTTTCATCGAGCTCTTTGAGTCCACTCTCTTAAGTTCTCCCCATTCAAAACCCTAACCTTTCCTCAAAACAATCTCGCACTACTAATATGGCTTTATCAAGGAAGAACGTTTCCCAGGCCACTGCCCCCATCGCTCTGAAAGAAAAGGAAAAAGCTATCGAAGTCATCGAGTTTGTGAGTCGTCGAACCAACCTTCTGATATCCACGTCCATGACGATGAATATTCCCACTCTTCCTCTGCCTCATCGCGGGGGGGGGGGGGGGGTGTTGGCTGCTAAACCCTAGCCCCAGCACACCAGCGAGTAACTCCTCCAGATGCTTTTCAGCCTGCAAAAGCAGATGGAGGATCAGCAAGCAGAGGTGATTCGACTCCGTGAGACGGCTGCTCTTGAAAAAATGCAGTGGCCTATATCCAGACGCGATTACTCAAACAAGTCGATACACTGTGAAAGTCGCAGTCTTCCCGTACCACCGAAGAAAGAGCTCAGACTCCCCCATCACACAGCATGACAGGGAATCCGCGCAATCCACCGGCAACTCAAAGCGCGATCGGTCGTAGACTCGCGACGATGATGAGCGCTCCAGTGACTCAGAGCGTCCTCGAACCCTAAAAGTTTTCTCACATTGAGGATATCGCGGATCTAGTTCAGAAGCGGCTCAACCAAACGGGCTAGTAACTTCGAAAGGAATGGAGCTCAACGGTTGAAGGCCTCTGACTTAACACTATCGGAGGAAATTACCACACTCCATTTCCCGAGAAAGTTTGTGATGCCCACCTTTGAAGATGTAACTGTCAGTTTGCTTCTCGGAGAAAGTTCTAGAGGAATAGTAACCATCTCCTCACGGTGAGGATGAAACCAGAGGAGAGCCTGACTACATCAGCTACTTCTAGAGCCAGATGGCACTGGTGTATAATTGCAACGAAGACATAGCCGCCATAACGTTCATCAGTGGATTTCAAATTACCCACTCAATCTACAAGCATCTGGTGAAGAACGATGTAACCAAGATGAGGGATATCCTCGTCCAAGAGCAAAAGTACATTCAGATTGAGGAAGCAATGTGGGGTCCGAGGGCGAGAAGCGTAAGCAACAGTTTCCCCAAAGAAGATACTGAGCCACAGTTCTGTCACGGTTCACAAACTGCCTTGACATATGTGCGAGTTGAGCAAGGACAATGCTGCAGAGCCTGACCTAATTTTATTTTGGATCGCCATCGATCACGTGTTTAACGCCATCAAAGACCAACCCTGAGTCAGGCGTCTCGCATGACCTCTCTCGCAGAACCCAAAGGGACCAGGATCTCAAAAGTACTGTGCCTTTCACGACAAGATGGGTCACCCCACCGTCAAGTGGACCCTCCGATGACAACTCCAAGGCTTGGTTAATTAGGGATATCTCCGGGAGTTCATCCACAACTCAGAACAGCCTTTGGAGAAGAAGATACACAGGGAGCCCCCATGAGACATCCAGGCCTGACAGCTCTCTCATCCAGTATCGACAGGAGAATGCAATCTTCGGCACCTCCCTGAGGGCGCACCACAGAGGAAAGGACCATTTAGTCAATGAGGCTCAGAGCGACAACTACCCAGTGTAGTGATGAACCCACCTTTATCACCGAGCAGGCCAATCTACTTCTCGGTGATCGATCCTAGACCATGCACTTTTCGTACTACAACGCTTTAGTCGTGACAATGCAAATCGGTTGTTGTTGAATTTCAAAAGTGTAACGCCCCGACCCGGAGGGTACGGAGGTTACTGCGACGTATATACGTAGGTCAGAATACCCTCATGTATATACGTTAAGCATCAGTACAAGCAAGAATCAGAGTACGGAAGCGCGTGGTGCATTATATATTCTAACATATGAGCAATTATAAAGTTATCACCAGAGGTGACAAATATTACAAGAATATTACATCACCGATAGACGCAATTGCGAGAATACAAAGAGATGTACATGTATGAACAGTACAAAAGGGTGCTCACGAGATAGCAGGGGATGCCGCGAGCCAACCAGGTGGAGCAGGGATGGAACTGAAACTACAACTGGTCTGTCTACTGCGCAGAAGTGAGCTTAGCCCACAGCAAGAAGAATCCCTTCAGTCCAAGCTTCGAGACCTGGACATGAGAATCCAGAGGAGTCAGAACTCCCCGGCGAGTGGTGATGCGAAAGCCAGATGGCGTGCTGAGATAAGCACAAGTGTATCGATAAAACCGAATCATAATCATGCATTGAAAACCGTGTTGTGAGCATAAGCATGCAAAAGCAAGTAGAAACAGTAATCGATATCAAGCCGGGAGCATTCATGATATAACATGATAAAAGCAGGTAACGAGGCGATGAATAAAGTAGACAAGGCAACACCAGATATCTCCTAAACTAACATAAAACCGATAAAACTGATAAAAAAAACCGAATAAAACTAATTACGAGCAAAAACGATCGCACGACTCAGGTCACGGCTCCATGAGACTAGTACATCGAGGGAATAATCCAAACAAGGAACCCTCATCAATATACCTTTATCCAATGCCACCATAATCCAAGCGCATACAACCCGCGTTACAAAACGGCACAACAAATTGTATATTAGCATCTTATTATAATTGGGGCCGTCTAAGTTCTAGGCTTTAGTATGTGTCCCATTCCACATACTTCCACTCACAACTTATAGAGCAAGTATTTGGAAACTGATAAAGTTCGATGAATCATGTTTCGGATGGACCCCGTACATGCCCGGGACAACGGTCCAGGAGTATCCGGTGCTGAGCCGGAACCTACCGCTAGGTACCGGGACTTATTTACGCCCGAACAGGAATAGAGTATCGCAGATCCCATAGAAATAGGCCTAGGGCGTGTGCATACCCGGAAGGAATAAACAGGAGTAGGGGTGCCAGCACACCCCACGGAATCCCTGGTGGCCGCCAGGTGATCCCTCAAGTATGTGGCCACGCGCGACTCCATAAGACCACCATAAACATGATTAATCAGGGCCCATCAGTTTCCCCCAAACTGGGTGCAAGTTATCTTATAATAATATAGTATGTAGTTAGCAATTCATAGGAATAAAAGGATCAGGACACGATCAGGAATTCAGGAGTACATGAGTACTGTAGATTCGGGTCACTGTATATATAATACAGGATAACAAGCACATGATTCAAGTCATTGTATGTAATACAAAATAATATGGCAGGATTCCCGTGAATGTGATAGCTATAGGTCAAGTATCAATGTGTCAAGAAGCAGGTGGTAAATCATATTATAATGAGGAACAAGCACTAAGTAGTAAGTCATGTCAGGTGGTAACACGTTAGTTGCTAAATGATACGGACAGGTGTATGTCAAGTGTTAACATGACAAGTATGTACATCACAATATCAAACGAGAATACGGATATAAATACATAATGTTATGCAAGTCAACCCGACGATGCGGGAGAGTCCAATGGGAAAGCGAGAACACTCGCCTAAATACGGAAAATACTGTGAAATCTCTGATCTCTGGAATTCAGGTAACTAACGCGTAAACGCGTTCAATAAAGGAGGAGAGAGAATGGAGACGCGGGAATCGCAGACGCGGGAGTTGCGTCGTGCAGAGGCCCCAAACGCGGGGTTCGAGACCCGCATTCTAGCAATGACACGAGGAGAACGCAAACGCAAGCATGAACTCCGCATCGCGTTGATATAAGAACGTGAAGGTCGCGTTAAATAATTACTTGGACGCAGGGGGTAAAATCCGCGTCTAGTAATTAAAGAGAGTGACAGGGGGGATGTGAGAGATGCAAGAAAGGGAGAGGGGGACGCAGGGAAAAGGTGAAAGGGACGCAGGTTTGGAATCAAAGGAAAGGAAAAAGAAAGAAGGAAAGAAAAGAGAAGGAAAGAAAGAAAGAAAGAAGGAAAGGAAAGAAAGAAAGAAGGGAAAGAAAAGAAAGAAGAAGGGAAGGGGGAAATAGTCGGCGATGGCCGGCGGTCACCGACGGCGGCCGGAGTTGGCCGGAGAAGGCGGCCAAGGCTCCAAGCCCAAGTTATCAAGTGGGGTGCAAGTCTAGTTCATTTGGAAAATTTAGAGTTTTGAAAATGGTGGTTCGGCGAGCGACGAGTAGGTCCGTTAGAAAGAGCACGCAGAGGAGAGGAAGATGGCGTGATTCGTGGTCGCTAAGGTGGTGTAGATGGTGGTGAAGAAGGTGGTGAAGTTGGTTGTGAGAATGGGTTGTTTGGTGGAAAGATGGAGGAAGAAGATGGTGGTGAGATGGTGTTGTGGTTGTTGTTGTTGTTGGAATGGAGGAGGAGATGGAGGAGAAAAAGGTGGAGGAGTTGGTGGAGTTGGTGGTGGAGATGGAGGGGAGAAAGTGGCCGGCCAAAGGGAGCAAGGCTAGCTTGGGTGCTGCCATTGCTTGCTGTTGGCTGCTGTTGGAGAAGAAAAAAGAGAAAAATGAAAGAGAAAGAAGGAGTGGGGGTTTATATAAGAGGAAAGTTTAAGATTATAACAAGTTTGCCATTCCAATTAATGAGACTTGCGTCTCCAACTCCCAAACGCACCTCCTAAACTTGCGTTTAGGGCAAAGAGAGCCAAACGCGAAAATTAAAGCCGCCTCCAGTAGAAAAAGCGAAAGTCGCGTTTAACAGAGGAGAGAGAAAGTCATAATGACTTATCAGAGTTGATCTGAAGTGCATTTAATGCAGAATGGATGCGAATTTTTGCCTAAAAAAATCAGATCTGAGTCTGGTGAGACTCGCGTCTGAGAAAGGAGAGAGAAAAATGGGAAAAAGAGAAAAGTGGAATACTGGATAAAATTCCGGTATCTGGGAAAACACCGAGAACTCCGGAAAAGCCCAAAAAATAAAGTAACTCGGAAAGCTTCCCAAAAATTCTCAAAATAATAAATATTATTTAAAGATTTTTGGTGAAATGTTTTCAGAAATTCAATCTCATTTTCAAAATAAAAATTCTAAAGTCAACCGTCAATATCGGCCTACACCGGGTTGGCCGGATTTTGATAAATTCAGGGAAATCCTAGAAAAAGTATTTACATAGAAAATATGATTTTAAGGAATAATGTGAAAGCTATTTTTAAAAATTCTACTCCGTTTGTAAATTAAAAATCCGAGAATCGAGCAGCAGAATTTGTCGACCCCGGTTTTGAAGATTTTCAATTTAACTCAGAAAAATTTCAAAAAATCATGAAAAATCTAAATATTGGAAAATGATGTTTGAAACTGAAATCGGTCAAATCTAAATATCAAAAAGACTAAATCGAGCAATAACCTAAGATCGGGTCCCTGGTTCAGACTAGGGCTGAATCCGAGTCCACGAATCCGGATCCAAGGTAAAATAATCATATAAGTAATTCATAATACGAAACAAATAAAAAGTAAATCAAAAAATACGATTGAGGAATCTGAATACGCAACTAAGTACGTATTCCGGGAGCGGGGTGTTACAAAAAGTCTTGGTCAACGGAGAGAGCAATGTCAACATTTTGTACGGACGCGCCTGATTGTAAAATGAAAGAGCAAGGATTTACAGTGTAGCTTTGGGCTAACGGGTCGTGTCCACGAGGAGGAATGCGATGAAAGCTTTTCGGTATTTTGTTTAAAAAGCTAAGAATGGTGTTAGTTTTTTAGTTGAGAAAAGAATTGAGAGAAGGGAAATGATTAAAAGAAAAATTGCAAATTTGGAGAAGGCTTTGGAAAAGGTGATTTAAAAAGCTTTGAAAAGTGATTTGTTGTTTTTTAATATAAGAAGGAGAAGATCTGGTCTCACTAATTTTTTTACTTAACTACTTATCTCAAGAACATTCTTAGTGCATCACTTTTATAGCTTAATTTCTTTTAGTGTTCAAGTAAAACAAATGAGATGATTTTGGATCAAATCTTGAGGTCTTTCTTAACACAACATTAAAAATAGAATGTTAAACCATCAAGCGCGAAGAAGCAAGTATGGAATAAAAATGATTTAACAATATTTGTGCTTTGAAAGTCCAAGTTTCAAAAGAAGAGCATCATCATGAGCTTTCAAGAATAAAGTTTAACTTTGGCATTATGATTCAAGAGAGTTCTTTCATAAAATTCAATCGAGAGAGAGGATGTAGAAAGGATTAATTAGTGAGCCCAGAAAACGATTTAGCTACTCATTATGAAATGAAAACAAACAAGAGATTGACAATTAAACATAAACATACTGAATTCGAGTTGAGTTGGAATAGCAAGTAGAAGCTCCTTTGATTGTCACTTCAAAGACGAATTGCACACTCAATTCCACTCTTCTTTCTTTGCTGGTCTAAACTAAAAAAATAAAGAGGAGATACAACTTCTTCAAGCTATCTAACAATGTTCCTATACCCTAAAAATAAACAAGAAATCTAATCCTAGTCTTCGCTAATTTTTCAGTACAAAACCCTACCTTTTATAGGCAAAAACCTAGAGGGAAAGGAGTGAGGAGATAAGGGGAGCAAACGCTCCCCTTATCTCCACCAACAAGGCGCGGATCCGCGGCCAGGATGTGGCCAAGTGGCCACATCCTAGTGGAGCAATGGTTGGCGTGGATTTGGGCTCCCTTTTGTCTTGTTGGATTCACTGTTACAGCTCCGGATTTGATGAAACGATCTTTGATTTGTTGACTTCAACCGCTTGATTTGGGAAGATTCATTTCAACCGGTTTTCAACCTCTCTGATTTGTCAAAATCTGCCCTGATTTCCTGATTTCGAATTTATTCTGAATTAAATGGGCTTTTCGGCTCGTTTCTCTGGTCTATCCTTTAGCAATGGGCCTGCATTTTATAAAAACAAATAGGACTTACTAATATGATTTATTTAGATAACAAGCATGGTAATGTAACAATATGTATGCAATATATGTGACCGATCAGCGCCTTAGATCGGATGGAGGATACCCCCGAGTTAGCTAGGAAGATGATTCTCCCTTAGACCCAATCACTTCTCTATAGATTTGACGAGAGCGAGGCGCGCTCATAAGGAACAATTATGTTCCCCGTCTGAGCGGAACCGTACAATGTTCTTATAGAGTCCTGCGTCCTTGACGTCGAATCTTCCTACAATATTATCCTCAGGAGGCCATGAATTCATATGATGCGGGCAGTCCCGTTCACCCATCATCAACTTCTGAAATACCCTACACTGATAGACATGGCTGACATAAGGGATGACCAGGTGGTGACCCGAACCATAGCCACAGTAGCATGAAAGAAGTCTGGGTGGATGACAAAGTCCTCTCAAGCAGTCTCTGATAAAGATTCCCATATGGATAAGAAGTAAAAGAGAATTACTGACCGATAGCAATTACAGAACGACGAAAACCAAGACTCTGACCCCTATCGAGTAGTAGTATCCAGACCCCGACTCTCCCTTTGAATCGAAAGATCCAGACAGCAGGACCAAGGAGAAACCCGAGTCATTTCTTGTAGAGCAACATCATCCAAAGCAAGTCCTCCAAATTGGCTCAAAGTTGCATCCTCAAGATAAGTCCTTATTCAAAAAGTTTCTGTCAGACAATTTGAATGTATTCGCGTAGGCTTCCACTGATATGCCTGGAATCGATTCCAGTATTATCTGCCATAAGTTCTCCATCAAGGCAGATGCAAATCCAGTAAAGTAGAAGCAAAGGAGAATAAATGAGGAACAAAATCAGGCCATCAGTGATGAAGTTGATTGCTTAGTAAAGGTCGGCTTCATCCGAGAGACCTTCTACCCCGACTGGCTCTCCAATCCCATCCTCGTGAAGAAAAAGAATGGTAAGTGGAGAGTCTGCATCGACTTCATTAACCTCAATGAAGCTTACCCAAAGGATAGCTTCCTCCTCCCGAGGATTGATCAACTAGTAGAAGCAACTGCGGGGCGTAAACTCCTCAGCTTCATGGACGCCTACTCCGGGTACAACTAGATCAAGATGCATCCACCAGATGAAAGCAAGACTGCTTTCACCACTGCTTGGGGAATCTATTGCTACAAGGTGATGCCCTTCGGACTCAAAAATGTTGGGGCCACCTTTTAGCGCATGGTCAACAGGGTCTTTAAGGATTTAATCGGGAGACCGATGGAGGTGTACGTCGAAGACATGTTGATAAAAAGTACCATGCACAAGGATAACCTCCATTATCGAGGCAAAACATTTGACCTCCTACAAAATATAAAGGTAATGCTCAATCTCCACAGTGCACATTCGGGGTTGCCTCCAGAAAGTTCTTAGGGTACATAGTTACTCAACGAGGCATCGAGACTGGCCCCAATCAGATATCTGCCATCTTGAACATGAGGTCACCGACATGTTTGAAAGACGCCCAGATGCTGAACGGACGCCTCGCTGCCCTGAACCGATTCATCAACCAGTCCACGGCAAATGCAAACCCTTCTTCCAAGCCTTGAAGAAAAGCGGGGGTGATTTCTGTTGGAACTATGAATGCGAGTCAGCTTTCTAAAGTCTGAAGAAATTATCTGACTTCACCACCACTCTGTCCAAGCCGACCTCGGGGGGATGTTGTTCTTTATCTACCCGTCTCGGAGTCAACTATGAGCGGAGCCCTAATTTGGGAAGAAAAAAGCATATAGAAGCCGGTATACTATGTCAGCTATTCCATGAATAGACCGTAAACCCTATACCAAAGCCTGAAAAAGTTGGTGCTTGCTCTCTTCATCATCTCGAGAAAACTCAAGTACTACTTCAAACCTTTCCGATCATAGTCCTCACAGAGCATCCCCTAAGAAGCATTACAGAGAACCCAGAAGCGATGGGCGAATGTTGAAATGGGCATCGGAACTGAAACCCTATGGACTCAGATTCGAGCCAAGGACAACGCATGTCTTGGCGGACTTTATTGCTGACTTCACCCCAAAGCCATGGAGCAATGTCACTTACTGGAAGGATGGATTCTGAATGTGGATGGAGCTTCAAACAGCATAGGGGCAGGCATCAGAGTTGTCCTCACCACTCCAGAAGGATCTATCATCGAGCAATCCTTTACTCTCAGCTTCCGACCTCCAACAACGAAGCTGAGTATGAGGCAGTCTTAGCTGGACTCCGAATGATAATCACGCTTGGGGTCACTGGGCTCGAAGTTCAATGCAACTTTTCACTGGTAGTCAACCAAGTCAATGGAGAATACATCACAAGAGATGCTCGAATGGCAGAGTATCTACAATTGGTCCTCGAACTAAAATCTAAAATTCCTCGATGTAGCTTCAAATGGGTCCCCAGATCTGAAAACAATCATGTTGACTCGCTTGCCAACCTGGAGGCAGCCACAGAGTTCCAATTCAGACGGGAGATTCCCAGCGAGCACATCGCCAACCCGAGTATCCACAGACCGATTGAAGAGGTCCTTTGCCTTGATACCTCGCAAGAATGGAGGGATCCTATTATTGCTTATCTAAAGGATAGGTCTCCCTCCGTCGACAGAGCGAAGGCACAAAAGCTCCTACACTTGACCACCATATACATGCTCCTCGGGGATATCTTATATAAGAAGTCTACTTCAAGCCTCATGCTGACTCCTACCTGAGGTGCCTCGGACCAGACGAAGCTCGGAGAGTGATGCAGAAAATCCATGATGGCGACTGTGGGAACCGTTCGGGAGGCCGCTCCCTCGCCCATATTACTGGCCTAAGATATTTGGTAACACTAAGGATTACTTGAAGAAATGCTCCAAGTGTCAGAGATTCGCCCACAACGACCTCTCGGAGTCCAGCCTATATGGATTCTACCCTGACGGCTACTTGAGCCAGTCAACAGCTTATACGGGTCCTACCCTGACGGTTACCCCTCGGGGAGTCCCCTGAAAGATGGAAACTTACCCACAATGAATACTTGGAGCTTAGCTCATAGCTACCCGAGTGAGTCAACAGCCTATATTGGGTCCTACCCTGACGGCTCCCGCTTAGGGAGTCTCCTGAAAGATGGAGGTTCATCCACAATGACTGTTCAGAGCTCAGCCCATGGCTACCCGAGTGAGTCATCAGCCTTTACCGGGTCCTACTCTGACAGCTACCCCCTCAGAGAGTCTTATGAAAGATAGACTCGCCTACAATGACTGCTCAATGTCAGCCTATATTGGGTCTTCATCCTGATGGTCACCCGAGTGAGTCAACAGCCTATATCAAGTCCTACCTTGATGGCCACCCCTTGGGGAGTCTTCTAAAAGATGGAATTAGCGCATAATGACTGCTCGGTGTTAGCCTATATAAGTCTTCACCCTGACGACCAACCGAGTAAGTCAACAACCTATATTGAGTCCGACCCTGACAGATATCCTCGAGGAGTCCTGAAAGATGAAGGCTCACCCACAATGATTGCTCGAAGCTCGGCCCATGGCTACCTGAGCGAGTCAACAGCCTATATCGGGTTCTTCCCTAATGGTTACCCTGACAATGCAACTCTGTAGCAGGGATTTTTCCCACTCAGGTAAACTTTGTAGGTTTCACTGTGGGACGAACCCTACTCGTGAACTACATACCAATCCATTCCAGACGTCTCAGAGCCAAAGCAGTTATCCAAGCAGACATTCAACAAAAGACAATAAAAAAAAGCAATTTAAACAATATTTTCATTTCAATTTACTTCTTTATTATAAAGTTTTTTTATTACATCCATCCACGTATAAGCATGGTTACATGTAACAAGATTAATACAAGATCAATTACATGTGTGTGTTCTTCTTGAGAGAAACATACACGCTTTGTGTCGCGTCCCTAACAACGTCCAGGAGATGACTCCTAAACAAATAATTCACCATTTCTGGGAGGGCAATGATACCCAAAACTCCCAGAAAGACGCCAGTAAGAGAGATCACCTCTCAAACTACAGACCGAGGCCTGCAAGGCAATGATGATGTCAACGCCAAGCTTGTAACTCTGAAGATAAACTCGGAGCAGTGGTAGGCAAAGTAGTGGCACCCAACATGAAACTGTCTCAGGATTCAGAACCATCATCAAGCACACTCATGCTCCTTGCTCCATGCACACTTTTGAGGAAGGAGAAAAGTGTCGAGCCTTAACCCTCCTCGGCGTGATCTGATCAAAGACCAGATGTGCAAACCAATTAGAGAAAGAGCCCTACCTGTCCTTCTTGATAGCTGGGCCTCATCGCGAAAGCTGAAGTTCCTTCATGCATTATGAAATTAAAGTTCCTCGACAAACGAACACTTAACATCAGGAGCGCAGCAACTATATCTATCATTTCCCTCTCCTTTCTCCACCAGACCGCCCATAGAACAAAATAAAATCTTAGAAGTAAGAAATTTTCAAGAAGCAGCGCAAATCTTTCTATAAAATTTTGCCCTATTTATAGAGGAAAAGGAAGCTCAAGCGTCAACCATTCAAAATTTCAATCCCCAAGAAGACGAAGGCTACCCGATCAGGAGCTATCAGCCCCACTTTCTAAAATACGTGGAAACGAAATCGCGACGAGAGTCGGCGACATATATACGCGAAGAAAATACCCCACGCATACACATAAAATCTAAATAACCTAAACAAGCCATAAAATCTACTACGATAAATCAATATCACTGCATTATGACATATAAATATCTAACATAATGATAAACTGTTAATGTATTGTGACTGATCGTGATCACCCGACTATACGTATATATAACTATGATAGACATATAATTGTACACATGACCGGATTGTATACCAGACTAGTGACATATGCTAGGTTGCCCATCTAGATATTAGTGGTCAGGATACCAGTTATATTTAAATAATTAGTTAAATATAAAGAGAAAAATTGAGAAAAAATATAAACAATAATCCCAAGAAAACCTGTCACGCCCCGCTTCCCAAAATACGCAGAAACAGAGTCGCGACGAAGGTCGGCAACGTATGTACGCGAGAAAAATATCCACGCACATACGCTAAGCCTAAAGTAACTTGAACAAACTATAAAATCTACTACGATAAATTTATATCGCTGCAATATGACATATAAATATCTAACACAACGATAACAGATGAATAAAGAAAAGAAAATGGAAACTGAATGCGATAAAAATAGAATCAGGAAATAACATGAATAAAAGAGAAAGAATACCTAAAATCAAGAAAAGAGAGACTCCAGTTTCTCGTAACGCGTACGATCACATGAACACCTGAATAATATAAGGTGGTGTCCAAAAAATCATGGACAAACGGATCCAGGGTCGTCAGAAGCGACCTAATGAGTGTGTGTGTGTAAAGGAAAAAGTGTTCGTGCATAACAACGCAAGCAATAACAACATGATAACTGAAATAAAACATAACAGAATAATCAATAGCAAGAACAAAGGTATGAACGATATATAATTGGTATCTTGACCACTAATGTCAAAATGTGTAACCTACAATATGTCACTAGTCTGGTATACAATCCGGTCATGTGTACAATCATATGTCTATCATAATTATATATACGTACAGTCGGGTGATCACGGTCAGTCACAATACATTAACAGTTTATCATTATTAATTATGTCAGCGAACACCAATTGCCACATGTAATAGACGCATCCCATATTACGCTTACTAAACGTGCCAATCGAGGTCCTCAGTTATTGAAATTGATCGATTAGAGACATTGTCTGTGTTTTAGGTGGGTCCCATGCATATCCAGAACTACGGCCTAGACCCCTGGCACTGACTAGACCTGCCACAAAGTAGTCAGGAACATGTATAACAGGAATAGGAACAGGACGGGGTGCCAGTCACCCCACGAGAACCCTGCAGTGGAACCCTCTTTCGGCTGCGCAACCTATATCCTAGGTGATGAGGACATCATGTCGTTCAGAGGCAGATTCGATCGAGTATACTTCAAGAAGCGACGCACTGTTGTCCCGTGGCTTTAGATTGGATTTGTTTCAGATTTATTTGTAGTAGGTGTTTTCGTTTTAACTTTATTTTCTGTAGTAGATGTTCTTTTGTGGGTGTTTAGTACTACATCGGTTATTTTCCAGTAGTACTCTTTTGTAAAGCCTATATAAGACCCCCTAGACTACTCTATTGTGATCATTGAATGATTAAAATTTTCTCAAATTTATCTGATTTAATTCTTGAGTTTATCTGCTCTCGAATTTTGGGTGAGAAGCCCGCGTAAGGGGTGAAAACCCAAAACCTTATCTTGTTCTCAAGTTCAAATTTTGGTTACGATTTGAAGGTGATTGCGATCCAGGTCGGTATTACATCATTTTGGTATCAGAGCTTTAGTCCCAATCCCCTTCGAATTTCTTCTCTTCCCCAAATCCTAAATCTAGATCTGGATCTACTTTGAAAAAAATCGATTATTGTTAGATCTAGATCTAAATCTAGATTTAGATCTATTTAAATCTACTTTGCAAAAAAAAAGAAGAAGAAAACAGAAAAACAGAAGGAAAAAACAGAAAAAAAAGAAAAAAAAAAACAGAAAACAGAAAAAAAGAAAAGAAAGCAGAAAACAGAGGGGAAAAAACAGAAAACAGAGAGGGAAAAAAGAAGAAAAAAATAGAGGAAAAAATCTGATTACTGTTCACGTGAACAATAATCACTCCGATTACTGTTCACAGTGAACAATAATCCCCAATTACTGTTCCTGTGAACAGTAACCATTCTACCTCACCCAAACTCCAAAACTCGTCCATTCTGAACTCATTTCAAGCTCGATTTGAGCCGTTTTTGAAGCAGCGGATTCATAGAGAGCAACAGTACACATCTACAGCCTTCATATCTTAGTTCAAGTTTCGATTGTCTGCCTGATTCAACTCAGCAGATCAGCGCACTACAGTCCAGAGCTTGTTTCTGTCTCGATTAGCGCCCGATTTGCGCCATTCTCGAGGTAGCCATCTTCCACTTCTTATCACCACTGTCCAGGAGTCTTGTAGGCGATTTCAGCTCTTCAGTGTGAGATTTTTTCTGAGGAATCTTAGAGGATTTTTTGCGTTTGGGCGTGAACGACTCACCCCTCAGGTGATATCATAACTTGACCTGAATCATTAACTGTTAGATTACTTGCAATTACTATATGGATTGCTATAATTTGTTGGTTGAAATGCTATTTGCTTCGATCTAGTAGTTGCATAAGCATTTATCGCTTTTCATCATTTTAGGAATGCATTTTTTTTTGCATTTAGAACTTAAACTTTAGGGTTATTTTTGTTCAGTGCATACATTTAGTTTACTTGACTCTAGGGTTCTCCACTGCATCTACTTGTTTACTTGAGCCAGCATGACTAGTCAGCATTATAGGGATCCCCACTTAGACCAGCTACACAATCTCCATCAGGGTCACATGTCCGTTCATGATATTATCATATTTAAGGACTTAACTCATCGTATGAAGTGAGAAAGCACCCTTCTGAGACTCTAACTAGGTTTGTTTGGGGTTTACGACCTAAAATAAAACGTGTTATGATTATTGGCCCCTATGACTAGACACTGTTGAAGAGGCCTTTGATGTCGCATTAAGGTTGAACTTAGCTTTCAAAACCCTAATCAATGCTAAGGTCAGATGTTCTAAATGTGAGGGATATGGACATTATGATTATCAGTGTCCTTCGGAGAGTCAACATGTTAGAATTGTATCTAGTGATGAAGTTGACGTCTCAAAGGTTATTGAGGAAGTCCACGTTCCTTCCAATATTGTTAGTATAATTGAAAACACAGCAGTTGATGCCGACGCACTGGTTATTGATGAAATTCACATGTCTAATAGCGTCAGTGATAACGTGAATGAGATAGTTGAGCCTACTACATTGCATTTGCATGTTGCATATATTGATGATATCACTAGGCAGACAGCAATTTATAATGATACTCACAAATTTACTGCGTACCCGTATAGTACTTTGCAGAAATTTACGGTTGATAATAAGGTGATAGTTACGAGTCATTGTGAGGCTGTGAGGAAGTTGCATGCTTGGCGTAAAGACTTTGATAGGGCTCTGAAGATGATTGCTTCAATTGCTTACGAGTTAGATAGCCCATGGGATCCTGGTATTAGTTCCATGATGTGCCTTGGTCTACTCTCTATGTCATGATCGAGCTGCCATCTTTCTCAGCCGACCCGTCACGGAGACCAGCTCCACCTCAGCCACCATGGTATCAACACGGCGTACCAGTAATGCTACAACGACCACCACCTTGGCCCGATTGATATGCTTCGTGAGGAAAGTCCTCACTCTACAGGGTCGGGTTTCTCCTAACCCGAGGGAATTGATGAGGACATCACGCCAGTTCGCAGTTATCTTTTCATGCCTTAGCTTATTTAGAAGATGTGTTTTGTTTATCTTGCTTTTAGTACCACATCAGTTATATCCGAGAAGTTCACTTTGTAAGAGCCTATATAAAGAGGCTCAACTCAATGAATAAGTAGACAATGAATAATTAAAACTTTTTTCAGTTAAAATTCTCTTGAGAGTGCTCTTGACTTTTGGGTGCGAAGCCCGTGGTGTAAGGGGTGCGAAGCCCGCGTAAGGGGTGCGAAGCCTAAAATTATCTGGTTCTTTCTCCAAGCCTAATCTCTCTTTACATTTTATTTCTTGTAACACCCTATTTTTTTCTTTTTTATTTATATTTGAAGGTGATTGCGATCCTGTATTACATCAATTTTCTTTGATAATGTCGTCAAGTTGCATGGGATACCTAAAATCATGGTGTCCGATAGGGACGTTAAGTTTGTTAGCTACTTCTGAAAAATACTTTGGCACAAGATGAACACCAAACTGAAATTCTCAACAGCCTTTCATCCACAGACAGATGGCCAAATCGAAGTAGTAAACATGACACTAGGAAATCTCCTTAGGTGTCTAGTTGGAGAAAATTTAAAAACTTGGGATCTCATTTTGCCTATGGCTGAATTTGCATATAATGGATCTGTCAATAGGACTACGTGTCTTAGTCCTTTTGAAATAGTAAATGGTTTTAACCCCAGGCAACCAATTGACTTAATTCCCATGGCTCATGATCAATCTAGGGTATCAGACTCTGCATCAGTATTTGCATCTCATATCCGTGCATTATATGAGGAGATCAGAAAAAAGATAATGAAAATAATACTGATTATAAAGCTTTTGCAGATCTACATTGCCGATTAAGAACTTTTAATGTCGGAGATTATGTGATGATCCGTATGAGACCCGAACGGTTTTCACCGGGAACCGTGAAGAAATTACACGCGCGAAGCGCAGGGCCCTTCAAAATTCTCAAGAAAATCAATTCAAATGCTTATGTGGTGGATCTCCCACCAAATTTTGGCATCAGTTGCACTTTTAATGTTGAGGACTTGGTTCCATACAGTGGTACCTTTGATACCACATCTGACCCATTCGTGGATGCGCCAAGCCAAGACCCTCTTTCTGAGAGCCCCCCACTACCTCCACTTCCCCTTAAACTGTCCTATGCAATAGAAGATATAGATTCTATCTTGGATGACCAGATTGTCTCTACTGGAGACGGCGGGACGCGACGCTATCTCATTAAGTGGACAGGAAAATCTGAGTCAGAAAATTCTTAAATTACCGAGGAAGACCTCCGGCATCTTGATCCTGATCGACTGGAGCGCTATCAGAGCAAGCAGCAGTTCTGTCCCCCACACTCGACGGGATCGAGTCTTTTCCACCTAAGGGGAATTGATGAGGACATCATGCCGCTCAGGGGCAAATTCGATCGAGCATACTTCAAGAAGTGACGCACTGTTGTCCTGTGACTTTAGATTGGATTTGTTTCAGATTTATTTGTAGTAGGTGTTTTTCGTTTTAGCTTTATTTTCTTTAGTAGGTGTTCTTTTGTGGGTGTTTAGTACCACATCGGTTATTTCTCAGTAGTCCTCTTTTGTAGAGCCTATATAAGGCCCCCTAGAATACTCTATTGTGATCATTGAATGATTAAAATTTCTTCAAATTTATCTGGTTTAATTCTTGAGTTTATTTGCTCTCAAATTTTGGGTGAGAAGCCTGCGTAAGGGGTGGAAACCCAAAACCTTATCTTGTTCTCAATTTCAAATTTTGGTTACGATTTGAAGGTGATTGCAATTCAGGTTGGTATTACATCACTAGGTCCACCCAAAATACAGACGTTGTCTCCTCCATCAATTTTTTCAATCTCAGTGTAAATTGTTTAATGTCATGTTATTAGTTTATCAAGATTATTTAATGTGCATGTTATTTAGATCACTGGGATAACTCGGTGATAGTCCCGGTAACAACGTCAATATGCGTAATCAGGATGCCGATATAATAGGATATATAATGTCAGTGAACAGGATACCGGTATAACATGATATGTATCAAGTATAACATGAGGGTGTTGTTACCATGTAACAATATTTTTCCAGTAGTTAAGTAGCATGAACAATAGTATCAGGTAGATATCATGTATAATCAATCAAGTTTCCTAGGCAAATCATGATATTCATGGTGAGTAATGACCTGCTGTCATGAATAAAATAACCTGATAAAGTATATAATCAACTCATGTCCTAAAAGTCATCGACTTATTTATCCTCTAAGTCACTGATATATCTGAACCTCAATAACTGAAATAAATACAAGTTCTGATACATCTAATCAAATCCTCATATTTCAATTCGATCAAGATCATCACATACTCTCACTCTACCCAGGTCATCACCGGATCTTAAAACTCAAATAATATATCAAGTATATATATCTCTCTGAAATCCACCAGTCCAAGTCAACCCAATTAAGCCTATTCCTCAACCCCAAGTCAACTCCAATCCAATCGAGTCTACCGACAGGTTCAAGTTCAAGATTTCATTTTATCAATAAAGAACTCGTATTCATCCAATCATCGATATCCAAATCATTCAAAATCATAACTAAAAAGTGTAACATCCTCAATCAACACGGAATCTAGATCACCTCTATATCTAGTAGTCAATATCAATAAGGTCATCACTATATCAGTAAACTCACCAATGCGATAATCTAAAAATAATAGCTCCTAACAGTCCAGAAGTTAGTTTCATCGTATACACTAGCGTCAAGGGTATCATATTCACACATATCCATGCATCGGTAAAACAGTCTATCAATAAAGTAACATCATGTCTAACACGTCCTTAATATCCAAAAGAGTTCTAATCGGAATAGTCACCAAATAAGTCGTCCGACAAATACTATACATAAAATATGAGTCTCTAAGCTCAATCACGAATCAATGATCCTCAAGATCAATATATTTATATTCTAAGATTATCACAACTAGATCAATTACAAGGTCAAATCCGGTATACGGTGTATCAATTCTAGGCCTAAGCCAACAACGGTCATATACCAACACATGAAATGATACTGTTACAAGCTCATATCAACTATGAAAATAAGATGAACAATCACTAATGTCTCATGAAGTGATACAACAAGTCAAATTGGTAAAACATAATATAAAGTCACATGGAATAATACGAATAAAACACAATAACGATAAAGAAGAAAATGACATAAGAACAAACACTCACAACACAATTAAACAAAGAAGAGAAATACTCACCTGAGCTAGATCACAATCCAAAGCACTGAAATCCTAGGATCACGATAAATCTACATAAATTATTTCAATAGAAATTGTTAGATTTTAAAAGAATATTTTACTTGGGAGTTATAAGGGATTAAATCTTGATTAATTAGTTTTGGGTTAGGAATATAATCCTCTGGGTCTAATAAGTTAGTAGGCTTAGTTTAAAACTAATTTCTAATTTTTATTAGATTTAATAGGCTTTAAATTATTAAAATACTTAACGGGTCTGAATTTGCCATTAAGGGAAAAGGTTTAAAGTGGGTGATTTAATTTAATTTCATATTGCTATTTGTCTAAAAATTTTATCATAGAAAGTAGAAGCATTGTAGAATATTTTTTTTATTTTTTTGATATTTTTAATAAATTATTTTAGTATACAAATTCACCTTTCTTTCTTCCTTTCTTTCTTCTTTTCTTTTCTTTTCTTCTTTCTTTTTTTTTTATGCAACAGCCTAGGCCCTTCAGGCCCAGGCCGGACTAGGCCAGGCCTAGGCCTGGTCCAGGATTTTCCTTTTTCTTTTTTTTTGTTTTTTTATAGAACCCAAGCCCAGTTACTGTGCCTGGTCCAGGCCAGGCTTGGCCCGGGTCAGGCCAGTCCAAGCCGGCCTTGACCTTGGGGACGCTGGGCCAGGCCACCCAGCCAGCCCAAAGAATTTTTTTTTAATTGGGCGTGTGCACAGTGGGCCGGCAGCCCACTGTGCACCCCTATGGGTGTAGATCCGGGTGCGATCTGCACCCAGTTGGCCAGGGTATAGACCCACAGGGTCTGTGCGGCATATTTTTTTTGTTTGCAATTTTTTTTGTTGTAAAAATCTCAGAAAATATTTAAATTAAAATATGGGTTGGTATATCTTCACATGTATTTTTAGTTGGGTTTTGAATTGGTTTTGATATATATAAAAATTCGTAGATAGCTTTGCATAAACTATTTGTATCATATTAATTATGAAAAACGGGTTACTTTCTTGAATTTGATTTGCTCAAATCAAGGTTTTGTGGAGTATTAAATCAATGATCATACAAAAATTTTATTAGATAAGTTTCTAGGAACCAATAATTATATTGCGATGAGTTTTAGCAGATTGCTGAAATTAATAAATTATTTTTTTATGTTTCTAATTTAATTTAATTTTTTTAAAAGAAAAAACTGAAATTAAATTCACAAGTTAGATTTACTTGTTCCTCCTTGTTTGCTCCTCAATCCCTGTACCTCGAAGCCCTTTTCGTTCACAATCCGCTTGAGAAGATGGGAAAGATGGAAGTGGAGAGAGTTTGGAGTAGGGTTTTCTCTTGAGGTAGAAGAGAAAGAAAGGGTTTGGGTCTTTATATAGGTTATTAGATATTTTAGAAACCTGAATTCCAGTTAGATTTAGATTGCTTAATTTAGTAGTTAGAATTTAGATTAGGATTAGTAAATATTTATGAAAAGATTTGATAAGGTAGATTTGGATTAGGATTAGGATTAGGATCTCGGGTTAATGGGTAAGGATCTCGGGTTAATGGGTAAGGATCTCAATGGTAATGGGTTATAAATTATTGGGCTTTAGTTAAAAGAAATAAGTAATATGAATAATATGAAAATAGAGAGTGGGCTCGCAGGCTTAGTTTTTGAGCTTAAAGAAAAATAGAAAAAGGAGAAGGAAATGAATAAAAATAAGGAAGTGACTTGGCTCATGTGGACTTAGCATAAAAAGAAAAAAAAACAAAAGGAAAAGGAGAATGTGCTGAGCTCATTGGGTTTGAAATGAAATAATAATACTACCCATTAATAATAATTTAAAATAAGTAAATATAAGCAATAAGTGTCTACAAGTCATACATAATAATAATACTAATAATGATACTAAATCAAGTTAATTAATGATAATAGGAAGAATCAGGTAAATATTTAAAATTAATTAAGGTATTATTAAATAGGGGATATTACATTCTACCCACGTTAACAAAAATTTCGCCCTCGAAATTACGATAAGGTAGGGAATGTTAGAAAATCAGAATCAAGAGAGAAAACAAACAAGCTTCGCGTCGCTTCTGAACACATCATGGGTCCGCTACGCTTCCGCTGCGCGCTCTGATCTTTATTACCGGCTTCAGAATGGAGCGACCAATTCAAGAGATAAAATCAAGAAATAAAATCGGAAAGAAGAATAAGAATCAAGATGGAGCCAAAATTACTCTACAAAAAGAGTTAGAATTAGGGATATCAAAGATCCAAGAGATGGATTCCTAAAGAGAGAACGATTAATTCCAAATGGAGTCAATATCATTGTATGGATAGTATATGTATATTGCAGTGTAAATATTACTTGTCTCAGGTTACCGGTAAAATCTAGGTTCTCTTTTTATGTCAAACCTGGCTCTGATACCAAGAAAACCCTGTCACGCCTCGCTTCCCAAAATACGCGGAAACAGAGTCGCGACGAAGGTCAGCAACATATGTACGCGAGAAAAATGAACACGCATATACGCTAAGCCTAGAGTAAGCTGAACAAACTACAAAATCTACTATGATAAATCAATATTACTGCAATATGACATATAAATATCTAACACAACGATAACAGATGAATAAAGAAAAGAAAATGGCAACTGAATGCGATAAAAATAGAATCAGAAAATAACATGAATAAAGAGCAAGAATACCTAAAATCAAGAAAAGAGAGACTCTAGCTCCTCATAACGCGTACGATCATACGAACACCTGAACAATATAAGAAGGTGTCCGAAAAATCTTGGACATGCGAATCTAGGGTCGCAAAAGCGACCTAATAAGTGTGTGTGTAAAGGAAAAGTGTTCGTGTATAACAACGCAAACAATAACAACATGATAACTGAAATGAAACATAACAGAATAATCAAGGGCAAGAACAAAGATATGAACGATATATAATTGGTATCTTGACCACTAATGTCAAAATGTGTAACCTATCATATGTCACTAGTCTGGTATACAATCCGGTCATGTGTACAATCATATGTCTATCATAATTATATATACGTACAGTCAGGTAATCACGATCAGTCACAATACATTAACAGTTTATCATTATTAATTATGTTAGCGAACACCAATTGCCACATGTAATAGACGTATCTCATACTATGCCTACTACACGTGTCAATCGAGATCCTCAGTTATTAAAACTGATCAGTTGAAGACATTATCTGTGTTTTAGGTGGGTCCCGTGCATACCCGGTACCACGGCCCAGACCCCTGGCGCTGAACCAGGACCTACCGCAAGGTAGTCAGGAACATGTATAACAAGAACAGGAATAGAACGGGGTGTCAGTCACCCCACGGGAACCCTGCAGTGGAACCCTCTTTCGGCTGCGCAACCTATATCCTAGGTCCACCCAAAATACAGACATTGTCTCCTCCATCAATTTTCCTAATCCCAGTATAAGTTATATAATGTCATGTTATTAGTTTTTCAAGATTATTTAATGTGCATGTTATTTAGATCACTGAGATAACTCGGTGATAGTCCCGGTAACAACGTCAACATGGGTAATTAGGATGCCGGTATAACAGGATATATAATGTCAGTGAACAAGACACCGGTATAACATGATATGTAACAAGTATAACATGAGGGTGTTGTTACCGTGTAACAATATTTTCCCAGTAGTTAAGTAACATGGACAATAGTATCAGGTAAATATCACGTATAATCAATCAAGTTTCCTAGGCAAATCATGATATTCAGGGTGAGTAATGACCTGCTGTCATGAATAGAATAATCTGACAAAGTATATAATCAACTAATGTCCTCAAAATCATCGACTTATTTATCCTCTAAGTCATTGATATATTTGAACCTCAATAACTAAAATAAATACAAGTTCTGAAACATCTAATCAAATCCTCATATTTCAGTTCGATCAAGATCATCACATACTCTCACTTCTACCCAGATCATCACAAGATCTTAAAACTCAAATAACATATCAGGTATATATATCTCTCTAAAATCCACCATATCAAGTTAACCCAATCAAGCCTATTCCTCAACCCCAAGTCAACTCCAATCCAATCGAGTCTACCGACAGGTTCAAGTCTAAGATTTCATTTTATCAATAAAGAACTCATGTTCATCCAATCATCGATATCCAAATCAATCAAAATCATAACTAAAAAGTGTAACATCCTCAATGAACACAGAATCTAGATTACCTCTATATCTAGTAGTCAATATCAATAAGGTCATCACTATATCAGTCAAACTCACCAATACAATAATCCAAAAATAATAGCTCATAACAGTTCAGAAGTCAGTCTCATCGTATACACTAACGTCAAGGGTATCATATTCATACATATTCATGCATCGGTAAAATAGTCTATCAATAAAGCAACATCATGTCTAACACGTCCTCAATATCCAAAGAGTTCTAATCAGAATAGTCACCAAATAATTCGTCCGACAAATACTTTACATAAAATATGAGTCTCTAACCTCAATCATGAATCAATCATTCTCAAGATCAATATATTTATATTCTAAGATTATCACAACTAGATCAGTTACAAGATCAAATCCGGTCTACGGTATATCAATACTAGGCCTAAGCCAATAACGGTCATATACCAACACATGAAATGATACTGCTACAAGCTCATATCAACTACAAAAATAAGATGAACAATCACTAATGTCTCATGAAGCGATACAACAAGTCAAACTGGTAAAACATAATATAAAGTCACATGGAATAATACGAATAAAACACAAAACGGTAAAGAAGAAAATGACATAAGAACAAACACTCACAACACAATTAAACAAAGAAGAGAAACACTCACCTGAAGTAAATCACAATCCAAAGCAATGAAATCCTAGGATCCCGATAAATCTACATAAATTATTTCAATAGAAATTGTTAGATTTTTAAAAGGATATTTTACTTGGGAGTTATAAGGGATTTAATCTTGATTAATTAGTTTAGGCTAGGAATATGATCCTCTGGGTCTAATAAGTTAGTAGGTTTAGTTTAAAACTAATTTCTAATTTTTATGGATTTTTAATAGGCTTTAAATTATTAAAATACTTAACGGGTCTGAATTTGCCACTAAGGAAAAAGGTTAAAGTGGGTGATTTGATTTAATTTCATGTTGCTATTTGTCTTAAATTTTTATTATAGAAAGTAGAAGTATTGTAGAATATTATTTATATTTTTCTTTATTTTTTGATATTTTCAATAAATTATTTTAATATACAAATTCACCTTTCTTTCTTCTTTTTTTTTTTCTTTCGTTCGTTCTTTTTTTTTTTAATTGCAACAGCCTGGCCCTTCAGGCCCAGGCTGGACCAGGCCAGGCCTAGGCCTGGTCCAGGATTTTCCTTTTCTTTTTCTTTTGTTTTTTTATAGAGCCCAAGCCCAGTTACTGTGCCTGGTCCAGGCCAGACCTGGCCCGGGTCAGGCCAGGCCGGCCTTGACCTTGACCTTAGGGACGCTGGGCCAGGCCGGCCCAGAGAATGTTTTTTTTTAATTGGGTGTGTGCACAGTGGGACGGCAGCCCACTGTGCCTCCTTTTGGATGCAGATCTGGGTGCGATCTGCACCCAGTTGGCCAAGGCACAGACCCACAGGGTCTGTGCGGCATATTTTTTTTTTGTTTGCAATTTTTTTTGTTGTAAAAATCTCAGAAAATATTTAATTTAAATATGGGTTGGTATATCTTCACATGTATTTTTAGTTGGGTTTTGAATTGGTTTTGATGTATACAAAAATTCGTAGATATCTTTGCATAAACTATTTGTATCATATTAATTATAGAAAACGGGTTACTTTCTTGAATTTGATTTGCTCAAATCAAGATTTTGTGGAGTATTAAAGCAATGATCATACAAAAATTTTATTAGATAAGTTTCTAGGAACCAATAATTATATTGCGGTGAGTTTTAGCAGATTGTTGAAATTAATAAATTATTTTTTTATGTTTCTAATTTAATTTAATTTTTTTTAAAAGAAAAAACTGAAATTAAATTCACAAGTTAGATTTACTTACTTGTTCCCCCTTATTTGCTCCTCTATCCCTGTACCTCGAAGCCCTTTTCGTTCACGATCCGCTTGAGGAGATGGGAAAGATGGAAGTGGGGAGAGTTTGGAGTAGGGTTTTCTCTTGAGGTAGAAGAGAAAGAAAGGGTTTGGGTCTTTATATAGGTTATTAGATATTTTAGAAACCTGAATTCCAGTTAGGTTTAGATTGCTTAATTTAGTAGTTAGAATTTAGATTAGGATTAATAAATATTTATGAAAAGAAATGATAAGGTAGGATTTGGATTAGGATTAGGATTAGGATCTTGGGTTAATGGGTAAGGATCTCAATGGTAATGGGTTATAAATTATTGGGCTTTAGTTAAAAGAAATAAGTAATATGAATAATAAGAAAATAGAGAGTGGGCTCGCGGGCTTAGTTTTTGGGCTTAAAGAAAAATAGAAAAAGGAGAAGGAAACGAATGAAAATAAGGAAGTGGGTTTGGCTCATGTGGGCTTAGCATAAAAAGGAAAAGAAAACAAAAGGAAAAGGAGAATGTGCTGAGTTTATTGGGCTTGAAATGAAAATAATAATACTACCCATTATAATAATTTAAAATAATTAAATATAAGCAATAAGAGTTTACAAGTCATACATAATAATAATAATACTAATAATGACACTAAATCAAGTTAATTAATAATAATAAGATAATAGGTAGAATCAGGTAAATATTTAAAATTAATTATATGGTATTATTAAATAGGGGTTATTACAGGAGCCTACACGTGTCGCGATGGTTCGGATCCGAACTGTCATGCTTGATACATCGCACCAACCTTAAGCGCCGTGACTCTTCAAAAAGTGATAGTTACTTGACTGATGTGATGACAGATTGGACGCGCATTTAAAACTATGCCAGCCTGTAGAGGCACGGACTAAAAAATAAAAATTGAAGCGACACAGGCAGCCCGAGGTTAAACTCAAGAAGTCTGCTCCCCTCCTTTTCTCTCAGAGCCCCCTGGGACACATAATAACCTAGGACACGTTACCGACCACCCGCCAAAGAGAGGGAAGCAGATCGGGCATCTGTAGTGGTCGGTTTTCGACCCCGTGAGATTACGACACGCGTTCATCTAATCCCTGGGAGGGAATGCATGACATGTTGCTCTCTCTAGAACCTTTTAAGGAGAATTTCAGTCTCTTTCAAACTCCATACAGTTCAAACAGTTGAAAAATTAGAGATAAAGTTGGTTGTAAGTACCCTTATCTCCAGCCAAATCCACATTTGAATCTAATGGTTACAGCTCTGAAGTGAATTAATTATATCAATAGCTAGACAATGATCTCTGGATAAAGAAGAACGTGAGTCAAATCAGGATGTTTCGCTCCAACCGCCTTCAAAATAAGCAGTTGAGATAGGATAGATGTTTAGATAAATGAAAACTCTATAACCTTATCTAACAGAAACTCACATGCATAAATAGAAAACCCCTTCCAACGAGAAGGGGACGATCAATTAATCTCAAAGATCCTAGCATTAGAGATTAGGCGGCCACCATTGTAAGTTTCCTCAAATTACAGTGGAACTCCCTCTCTCTCTCTCTATGATCCCTTTCAGGCTTTCATGTAAATCTCTGCGTGTCTTTTGGCTTGATTTCTGCAATTTATTCTTTAATTTCTTGCAAATTGGTGAGTGAATAACTCCTCCTGGAATAACACACCGCATTTAGATTAATTAAAGCACATTTCAAATCCAGATTAAGGCTAGTTGAAAGGTAGGCCCAAGCAAAGCTCGAACACCTGTCAATGAGATTTTATTATTGTATCATTTACTGTTTACATTGCTTTTTTATTTTTGGTTGTTTATTTAACAAAGACCATGCCCCAATTTTAAACCTAGGACCAACCCTAATCTGATCCCCCACTCCTCACCACTGAGCTTGGCTTCAATGGATTCAAATCCAACTTTGTATTTGATTTGGTACTCAATCACAGATTGGCA
Organism: Agave tequilana; assembly: GCA_038442645.1. Classification (NCBI taxonomy): domain Eukaryota; kingdom Viridiplantae; phylum Streptophyta; class Magnoliopsida; order Asparagales; family Asparagaceae; genus Agave; species Agave tequilana. The sequence goes on from JAVJIF010014942.1 coordinate 58,439, forward strand.
TGTAAGAAATGAAGTTGTATGCATAAATTTTGCACAAAAATCTCCAAGAAACTTCCATCCGGGTAGGAGAGCTTCCTTACAAAAAAAATTCAAGATTTAGAGGGACCACAGAAGGAAAAGGCACTCAAATGTATCCATGGAAGGACATGTCATTTTCTATAGAAAGCAATATGAAATCACTGAGTACAAAATATACCAAACTAATATGCAGAAAAGAAAAAATAGTTACCTGGTAGAATATTAACTGGTTCCATCAATTTCCATTCGCATAATAATGTTATATTTTCTTTCCTGCAATAGAAAAATTGACATAAGATTGAAATTATGTTAGAAAACACAAATTAAGTTTGGAAATTAGAAGTAACCCAAGTTGGTGGTAAGCAAACTGAGGAGACCCATGCCATAATTAGTTCAGAACCAACCCAAAACAAGAAACATGATTCGTTCAGGAATTTTGTCAAACAAGTTGTGCGCATAATAGTATTCTTCTACAATAAAACTAACAAACGAACAAAGAAGAGATTCTTTGCGTTGCACTCTAATTTTGCTTGAATCAACCAAGATATTCCTCAATCCGCACTAACCTACCTGTGACTCTTTCTGATTGCATTGTGGACTGGTGTTTGAGTAAATGCGTTTGGACTCTGAATGGATCTGAGACCCAATAGATAAATCAAATAGGCGCATATAAGATGAGTAGAATTTTATGAAATGATTCTGAGGAAAACATTCAACTTATTAGGAAAGAAAAGCTTACTTGTGCTACAAATATTTGACTAGTCAAGTTATTATGTTCCATACACTCCATACAGGAGGGTTCACTGAAGTTTGAAACTTACCAATTTTACTATTATATCATAAATTAAAGAAGAAAAGTTCTACCAACTTTCTTTTGAGTCATGTCAGCGACAAAACCACTCTCTTTTGCCTTTTCATCACTTTTCAAGAACTCAATGAGAGAATACACATGTTCTTAATATCCCCAAGAAATTTTTTGGGTAGCCTTTCTCTTTGCTACTTTTGGTTATGGGTCCTATTGTTCTCATGGCATCTAATCTCATGGCCAACCAGTCTACAAGTAGAGCTCCATCATTAGCATAAAGAAACCAATACTTCATTCTTTTGTGCATGTTCTTCATCTTTATATACACACGTCTCGCTCTATTTTCTCTCCAGAGAAAAGAAATGGTTGATATGGACTCTGAAATTGGTCGTTTCTTCAAGATTTTGATGCCTAATTTCTCTACTAAGTTGGTAAGTTTGATCTCTACCTATATCATGCATGAATCTGTTTCAATTACTATTCTTTAATGTAGGATTTCTCACAAATCTCTTTACTGATGTCTGAATGCAGTTTTTTCCTCCTCGTGTTGCCGAACAGATTAGAAAGAGCAAGAGCAGGGACAAGATCACTCTAGTGAGCCCCAATTGTAAGATGTGGCATGTCAACCTTCACATTGAAAACAATGGCGTGTTTATGGGAGGAGAGAACTGGCAAGATTTTATACGAGACAATGAGTTAGAAGCTGGATACATATTGCATTTCAAATATAAAGGTAATATGGTGTTCAGCTTCAGAATCTATGACAAAACCTCTTGCGAGAGAGCCTCAGGAAAGAAGAAGATCATCAAAGACTACATCGACTTGGAATCAGACTCTCGTACGACATATTTTTCTCTCTTACGCTCTCTCCTTTTCTGTTTCAAATTTTTTATCAATCAAAGTGTGTTTCACATTTCTTCTCAAAAAATAATAATTGTGTTTCAGATTCAACTCCAATGCAAGCAGTTCGTTCTAGTCAGAAAAGAAGAGGCCGAGAGGAGAACACATTGAATGCTAAGGCATCCAAATCAGCAACAGCTTCTAATAAGAGAAGTACTAAAGGCGAAGAGCATAGGAACACATCAAAGATAATTAGTTATTTTGAGACCACCATAACGGCAAAACGTTACTTGGTAAAAAAAAAAAATTAACTCCTTTAGATCTCTCTTTATATAAAGATTTGTGCAAAATTTTCATTAAATCTACAAAAGCTTATTGTTCAATGTATATAATAACTATGATGTGTAAATGGCACGCAGTACATTCCAAAGGCATCCAGAGAAACCATTGGCCTCTCGAGCGAGCATATTGGGTGTTTAATCACAGTTCCAAGTGGACAAAGCTGGCTTGTTGGCTTTAGTAATGGCAGTCGGAGTGGCACCCGAATGTCTAAAGGTTGGGCAGAATTTACTCATAAAACTCAACTGAAATCTGGAGATAGAGTTAGGTTCGAGGTTGTGTCCGCAAAAGGGAAGGACAATGTGATGCACCTGAAAATGATCAAAATATGAACCTGAGGATGACTGCAGATTTGTCCTTTGAAGGGGAGAACAAAGTGATGGAACTCCAAATGCCTATATTGTAAAATCCATGAGTAATTCATGTTTGCTTGTGGAGTGTGTATTACTTGAATCTGTTGACTTCAAAATTATTTTTATTTTCATAATTATTAGCTATTGTAAAGTGTTTTGTTCGTAACAAGAACTATTGTTGTCTGCAAATTGATGAGATGATTGATTCAAAACTCACAGTATTGTTCCTTGAATTCTCATGAATTGGGAATCAAATCTTTCCACATCTTTCACTGTTGCATTGTCTGAAACCCTATAACCTCTCACCCAGTCACCTTAGACACTGTCCTAGGTTGAGGTTCCCTCTGTTGTTCTACAATTAAAGGTCTTCCCTTTTCCTTGCTTGCAACTTTTTACACCAGTGGAAATAAGACCCAAGCTCTTCTCCTTTTATATCTTAACCTCTGGTCCTTCAGAATCCCATTGCAGGCTTTTTGATCCTGTCACAAATCTCTTTGCACTGGCTCCTTTGAAGTTTGATGCTTGAAAATTAAGTTTTATTAAGACCTTGAGATCATTTACTTGGTGTGTGGTTTGTTTGCATGACGTTGATGCAACCCTTTTATTTTGTGAGTACGTTATCAAGGCCAAAAGAAAAGAAAATGGCTATATTTAGCTGTGAAAAAAATAAATGAACCAAAATTTTTAAGGTTTCTGTCAAAATACTGCCAGCTAGCACAGCTGAAACCTGTCCTGAATTTAAGGTTTCTCTCAATCAATCAGCTCCTCTTATCTGTGAATTTAATGACCAACATTACTTGTAGATATCTCTAGATTTTTCCTTCTTCCTCATAAACTAGCTTACAAGTATCAACATCATTCACAATTTGAAAAAATAGATTGGAAGGTTGAATTCAGTTTGAATTAAGATTTATAACTATTTTTAAAGAAGTCAAAACTCAAAATTAGGTATCTGCATATATGTATATGTCTCTGTGTGAATGCTTAGACTCGTATATGTGTGTGCGTGATTTGTATCAACAGATAAAAGTTTTTTTTTAGAACTTTTAAGTTATTCCATGTGCTGAAAATGACCATAAGATTAATTTAATTAGTGGTGCTGAATGCCATGTATATGCTGTAATGTTCCAATTATGTTCTGGTAATGTTCTCACAAATCTCATTTTTACATGTTTTCAACAAAACAAAGGACATTGGAGAAGTTTCTAAATATTAATTCATTGTAATTTAGACGTTAAACCTTTCATAATGATATTTGAATGTTGTATGAGGTTGAATTGGTGTTAATGATGTTGGGAATCCACGCAACAGAGAAGACGGGCTCCAGAGAACAACCACCAATGACACGAACAATTAAACAAAGAAAAGAATGAGGTACACAAGTTTTAACTAGGTTCGACAATTTGCCTACGTCCTCGGGATAAGGGGAGAGAATTCTTATTGAATCAATCAATTACAGGTTATAGGTTTTAGGATATAAATATTGGGGACACTACCCCACCTTATATAGCCAAAGAATTCACGAAGAAAAGAAAACCAAAAACATCTAATTCGGATAAGAAATGAATTCAAAATCAGATTTGAAAATAGGCCGCGCAGCAGTAAGTCGACTAATAATTTCTATTAGTCAACTAATACATGTATTAGTCGACTAGTCTGTAGTGAAACAGATTTTTCAACTTTCTATTTGTATCATTAGTCGACTAGGCCAAGCCCTAGCCGACTAGCCTTAGTTCCTCTTATACAATCCAACTTTGATACGACCGACGCGCTCTTGTATTCAACACCATTGATTGCATTGATCTTTGGCTAACCTTCAAGAGAGTGTAAAAAACTCTTTCAACAAGATTTTACCCTTTTTTTCCACAATTCTCCACCTCAGTGAAAATTTTTCAAATCTAAATCGAACACAACATAGCACCGTGTTGACTCCAACTGGCTGCACCATTGAGGTTGCCTATGTACCGATGCCCAACAGGATCAATCCACACGTAATTCATTCAAATGAGCTCCATCGAGCTCAAGCAACTGCGACTAAATTTTCAGCAGCGAACCGAACTAGCTGAGTCATATGAACCTTCTTATCAATACCGTCATGCAGAACAACGGTCTTCAGTTTAAGCTTGTTACGCTCACCAACTTGAGATTCATACTTCTTCACCCACTTTCATGAATTTATCTTGGTTCCAGTAGCTGCAAATAATGCGACATTCTCATCAATGTCTTCAACCTGTTTAACACCAAAACCAGCCATATGATCTCCACCCGGTGTCACAACCAGTGAAGTCCTTACTGATTCCGAACCAACTGGAGATAGTGAAGTAGCATCAACCTCCACTCGCTGCGATACATCCCTGGTCTTCGTCCTCACCACCTGATGAGAGACGGTAGACTTCAACTATGAAGTCTCATCAAATGTGACATGCTTACTCAACACAATCTTCTTATTTTCAGGATCCCATAGCTAGTAGCCTTTCAAATTCATCTTGAGACCCAAAAAATTAAACTTCTTTGCTCGCGGATTTACCTTATCATCTTTGGCACTAAAGTAGGCTAGACTTCTAAATACCCATAGTAAATCATAATCCTGAGCTGCTCCATTTGACCAAATATCCAACAGAGTTTTACCTCCTATCGCAGTCGATGACAGTCTATTTATGAGATGGCTAGCATATACAATCGCCTCAGCCTAAAAGATTTGTCTAATCGTACATTAAACAACAAAGCTTCTCCGGCAAGGAGCGGTTACCACTTTGGAGCTCCCTAATCTTTCTACCAGTCTATTTCTCCATCATATTCTTCTACTTCACCAGCATACCTAGGGCTTCAAATCTTTGTCTCATTGGATATATCCAACAATGTTTAGATAAATTATCAATAAAAAAGACAAAGTACCAATGACCTCAAGCAATGCAGTCTTGGCAGATCCCCAAATACTAATGTGACCACAATTAAGAAGACCTTTCGAGCAGTGAGTAGAGGTGCCAAATTTCACCTTCGTCTTCTTGTCCAGAATGCCATGTCCACCCAATTCCATGTTGTAAGTAGATGCACCTTCCAATTATCCCTTCTTTGCTAGAGCTTGCAAAGTCTTTTCTCCTGTATGTCCAAGCCTTATATGTCAAATCTGTGTACAAATATCACCTGAAGAAATAGAAGTTGCCACTCGCCCTGTAACCGTACTACCAATCAAGTAGTGCAGGTTATTGCGTCGGACGCCCTTCAACACCGCCATCGAGCCTCCAGTCATCTTGAGAACACTATCTCTTATATATACTCCATGACCCAATGCTTTCAAGGTACCAACCGAGATAAGATTCCTTTTCAATTGAGGTACATATTGTAAGTACACCTATAGGGGGTGAATAGGTGTACGGCTAATCTAATGACAAATAATGTGAAATTAAAACTAAATTGTAACATACCTAGTGTAACCAAAGAGTGTAACCGAATTCCCGGTGAAAGGCTCTACACTATCTTCTCTAAATTCCTCTAAATAAGAGTTGAGGTGCTACGTAAAACTCTCTTGGTTCAACACTAGTGAGGCACACAAACAATACCAAGCATATAAGTATGATATGAACAATATGAAATAATGCAAGGTATAAGAGAGAGAGTTTAGAGATAGTGGATCAACTACAAATAACAAGATATGTTTCGAGGTTCGAGCACCCATCTCTACGTCCCCGCCTTCACACAGAAGGATTTTCACTATATCGTTCACACAGGACTTCCCACACAGGGAACCCCCACTGAGAATTTGGGTAATACAAACTGGGAGTACAAAATTTCTCTCTCCAACAAACACAATCTCTTTACAAGAGGTAAGGCACAACAACAATCACCTCTACACTTAGAGGGATGGGCACTTAGCCAAACAACAATCACCTCATACTTGAGGGATAAGGCTCAAAGCCAACACTCCAACAATCACCTCTACACTTAGAGGGATACCAACAACCAAATGTACAACCTCCTCTACACTTAGATAGAAAGGCACAAAGCCAAAGCAAAGAAAAAGGTTACAACTCTTGGTCGTCTCAACAAACCACAAACCAATTTTCCCACAAAACAATGATCCTATTAGATAGGATAGATAGATAGCTCAAGTGTGAGAAAATAAAGAGTTAATGAATTCACCTCCTCTATCACTTCTTATTCTTAAAATTGAAACATCTTTTTCTTTTTCAACTCTTTTCTTAAAAGATTGGAAATATGAAAGTGCTTGATTTTTGTGTTCAAGAAAGAAAACCCAAGTAAACCGTGAGACGTCATCAACCAAAACAAATGCAAATCTATTCCCACTTAGACTTTTGGTTTGTGTAGGGTCAAATAGATCCATATGAATTAGCTCCAAAGGACGTGATGTCATGATATCTTTAATTGACTTGAAAGAAGACTTAGTTTGTTTCCCAAATTGACATGCATCACAAACTCGGTCCTTTTCAAAACTCAAATAAGGAATACCTTTCACCATTTCCTTTGTGTTTAACCTAGATATATGGTCAAAAGAAATATGCCCTAATCTTCTATGCCACAACCAAGAGTCATCATCGAGGGCTTTTAAACAAGTAATATTACAAGACATATTTGACATATCTATCATATAAACATTACTTTCGCGAAAACCGGAAAACACACAAGTATTAGAAATTCTATCAATTACTTTACAAGCTACATTATCAAAAACTACATCAAAACCTTTATCACAAAGTTGACAACACTCAAGAGGTTATGCTTGAGGCCATCAACTAAAACAACATTCTCAATTAAAGGGGATGTGCCGAGTTTTACATTACCAATACCGATGATTTTACCCTTGGCATCATCTCCGAAGGTGACGGTGCCACCTTCATGGTATCTTGATAGGGTTGCAAAGTTGTTGATGTCCCAAGTCATGTGCCTTGAGCAACCACTATCAAGATACCACAATCCTCTACGTCGTTGGGCCTTGGAAGGTACCTACATCATTTAATAAAATTGTTGACTTTGGTACCCAAATTTTCTTGGGTCCTTGAAAGTTAGTGTTTCGAACCCAAATATTATGACAAGATACACTTAATCTATCATAACAAAAATTAGCTAAATGCCCTTTCCGCCCACAATGTGAACATGAGAACACTCTTCATACATAAATGCATGATGTGTGCGTGAAGTGTGAGCATGTCTTGGGGGTTTGCCACGATGTAAAGGTTGTGTGGTATGAACATGAGCATGAGCATGGTAAACATTTTTCTTAGGGGCTTGTTTCTTAGGAAACATGGCCTCTATCTTTTCTTATCAAACGCACAATTTTTCAAAACAATTCCTAATGAGTCTATTCTTTCTTTAAGCATGGTAATCTCATTAGAATCAATTAGTGGGGACTTGCCTTTACAAGAAATCTTATATTTGTCAAAATCTTTTTGGGTGGATACAAGAGTGGAAAATAATTCATCTTTTTCTTTAGAAAGAGTAAAAACTTGATGAGTAAGAGATTCATTTTCCTTTTTCATTTTTAAATACTTTTTCTTAAGAAAATCATAGTTATGTGATAATTCTACAAAAGCCTCTCCTAACTCATCCATGGAAAGTTCATCATTAGGAGAAGTGGAAGGGGTTACCTTGCTTGTGCTTTCATTGGCCATGAAGCACATGTTGGCGGTGTCGATTTCCTCCTCAGATTCGCTCTCGGAATCCCATGTAGCTTTCATTGCCTTTTTCTTGTAGGGCTTCTTGGAGGTGGAAGGCTTTACTTTATCCGGACACTCCGCCACTATGTGTCCCGGCCTTTGACAATTGAAGCAAATAATCTTTCTTTCTTCTTTACCTCCTTGCCATCTCCTTCTTCCTTGAAATTTAGCCTTGTTGTACATCCTCCGGACGTTCTTCACAAGAAGTGAGAGCTCTTCGTCATCATCTTCTTCTTCATCGTCTTCGTCGGAGTGTGTGGATTAACTTTTGAAGGCTATTGTCTTCTTCTTGGAAGGAGCCATTTCTTCCCTTATCTTTCTCTCCATCTCATGGGTTTTGAGGTTCCCAATGAGACTAATTAGCTCCATCTCCTCCTTGTCATTGAGTTCCTTCAAGGTAGTTGCTTTTACTTCCCATGAAGGAGGAAGAGCCCGGATGATCTTTCTTACTCTTTAATCGTTGTCGATAGCATCACCTAGAGAAGAAAGTCCATTAGTGATCTTTGTAAATCTTGTAACCATATCATCTATGGTTTCATTTTCTTGCATGCAAAAGTTCTCATATTGGGACCGAAGAAGGTCTATTTTAGCCCTCTTCACTTGTGAAGTCCCCTCATGTGTAACTAGCAAATGTGTCCAAATTTCATATGCGGACTTGCAATGAATAACTCTAGCTATATCATCATCATTAAGGGCTTGAAGGAGTGCATAGTGAGCCCTAGCATTGGCATCAAATTCTTTGGTCTCTATTTCGGACCAAGTGGATTCATCACCGGGGGGTGCACTAAAGGGTTTGGTCACGGCCTTTGCAACTCGACTACCTAGAGATTGCAAGAAAACGGTCATCTTAACCTTCCATATGGGAAAGTTAAGTCCATCAAACTTAGGGGGTGTCTTAATACCATCGGCCATTTTTACTAAGTGTGAATGAATGAAATGATTAGCAATATTAGGATCTCTCTAGAGTTGTTAAGCCAAGAGCCTAGTAACCAAGCTCTGATACCAATTGTAAAACACCTAGAGGGGGGTGAATAGGTGTAATTGCTAATCTAACAATCTTTTTAAAATTATGATGGATGAATGATGCAACGATCTCTCAAAATAAGACTAAGAGCCGAATACCCCAAGAGAGGTTCTGAACTCCTTCCTCCCAATTCCCCTTGAATGGGTTAGAGGTGCGCAATGCAACCTTATTGTATCAGAATTGATCGACAAAATATCAATGAATGAATAATAGGCAATGATGAAGAGCACACAATATATCACAAGTAGAGGAAGCAAAAATACTTGAAACAATAAGCAATAGAGAGCAATTGAAAGAAAAGCAAAATAGAGAGCAAGAGCAAAAGACAATCGCAAACACAAGTATTTGTTTCGAGGTTTGAGCCACCGCTCTACTCCCCGCCTTCACCTCCGTGAAGGGTTTCCACTATCCACCGAGGACGCTTACAACGGTCTACCGAAGACCCGAGCACCGAGCTCCACCAATTACAATAACCTCTACCGAAGATGTGTCTCCACAAGAACAAGAAGAGGAACAAGTAACAAAAGTGATCACAACAAGATCACTAAACTCTTTTACAAACTCTCACTCTTTTACAACTTCCTTATAGAATGAGTAAGGGAATTTTGGCTCTAAGAAGTGTAGTGAGAAAAAATCAGTTGTAGAGATGATTTTTGCTAGGGAACACAACTGAAAACTAGCTCAAGAAAGAGTTGGAAATGGAGAGCTTAAACACTTTTCTTTTCTTTTAAAAACTATGAAAACTTGAGGATTTTTCTTAGTATTTTGTAAGAGACTCTTCTCCTCTATTTATAGGGAGAGAAATAGGTTTAAAACAATTTATTTAGACCTTATTTGCTCTGAAAAAGATCTGGAAAACCCTGAAAAAGTCTGCCAAAAAACAGTCCAAAAAACAGATTTCAGAATTGCACAAAAGAGGAAAGAGCCGTTGGGCTTTTGCAGGCTTGGCGGTCGACCGGGCCGGTCGGCCGCCAGCTCAGCTGGCAAAGAGCCGTTGGCTCGGGTCGACCGGTCCGGTCGACCGACCTCTAAGAGAAAACATAGTATTCTCCGGGCGGTCGACCGGGGCGGTCGACCCAGAAAACCCGAGAGCAACTGCTTACAGTCGGTCGACCCGGGCGATCGGCCGACAGACGTGCACAAACGTGCACGTCCTGGCACTGGCGCCGGTCGACCGTGCCGGTCGGCCGGTCAGCCTGAAACTGGAAAATCAGCAGGATTTTGAAGTTGGAAAATTTTGTAAAAAATGTTTTGAAATAGGGAAAGCTAAGTAATATGCTGGAAAGAGTATACATACATGATCTAAACATGATATTTATATTTGTAAAACTTAGGGTCATGTATATATATTTACTAAGGCATAAAACAAAAGTTTTAACCATGAAAACTTGAATACAAAAACGTGTGTGTGTATCCTAGAGCCAATTTCCAAAACTCAAACTTTAACAATCTAATTCTTACATTGGTTCTAAGTACTACAAGTGCTTCAAGAGGGCTTTTCACCATAAGGTCTTCAACACTTGATTCTTGAGCCCAATTTGAGTTGACTTGAGTCCAAAATATTTGCTTATAGGGAATAAACCTTCTAGATGAGTTAGATCCCTGAAACACACTTAAACAACAAACTCTATTAGTACAAATAACTAATATGTTTTGTAATCATCAAAACACACTAAACACGGGTGATTGTAACCTTGGGCCAACAGAACTGACCCATAATTCAGATATGCAAACCTTATACTTTACATATGACTAGATTAGTCAAGATTAATTGAATTACATTGATAGAAATTACATAGAATCATAGACACCCAAAAATACATATCGACGATGTTAAATGATTGATTCAAAATTCAACAGCACCCTGAAATTAGGACTTATAGAGGCACATTTAAGAGTCGCTAAACTAAATCACCTTGGAGGTTGGAGCACGTAAGCAGCCGCCTAGGTTCCTTCCTAAACTATATTTATAATACTGCTTGATGAAAACAAAAATTAAAGACAAGCTTGTGGATATAATGGTTCCATAAAAATGTTAAGAGAAGATGCAACACAGGAATGAAGCAACACTAGATTTTACACTTGTAGCGTGTTTCTATTTAACAAACAATTTTGTATGATGACTCATAAAAATAACAATCTCAACTATGATAAAATCAGCCCCAGCCATAATTATTATGATATGTAACAGAAACTGAAACACTGAACACAGTTGAGTAAAAGAAATATACCTTGCGCCTGAAGTGCAGGTGTTGCCGTAAAGACTCGCCGGCGCCGAACGGATGGATGCCGGACAATGCGGAGGCTCACCGGAGTTCACCGAGGTGGTGCCATGGTCCAGATCTCAATGTCGGAGGGGAGGAGGAGGAACGACCAAGGACAGAGGAGTGTGGTAGGCCAATAGGGTGTTGGCGCATGGTGCATGATGTTGCATAGGGAGGAGCCCAGAGGTTGGCTGCCACGGGGATTACCATGTGTGGAAGGGAGGAAGGAGAAAGAGGTGGGTTGCGGCTGTGTTTGGGAAGATAAAAGAAATTAGATAGTTTAGGATTTGGTAATGGATAGATAGGATTATGATTGGGTAATTAGGATTTGGATTCGGCGTTAGGATTTAGATAAAATTTGTTAGGATTGGATTTAGATTATAAAGAGTTGGTTTCGGGTTAACGAAGGAGAGTATGCGGGTGAGGGGGAGGAGTGGGTGACGTGAACGAGAAAGAGGAGCAGCAGTTGGAGACGTGAGGGAGGATGGAGGGAATCGCGGAGAGAGCGCGTGGGAGAAGAAGATGAATTAGAAGTCTAAATAAATATCATGTGGCTTGCAACTTTTAGTCGTAATGCAAAGTGGTCAGGTGGCATGTGCTGTCAATGTGGGAAAGATGGTCGCGGGTTCAAGTCCTGGAAGGAGCAATTAGTTTTTTTTGTTAAACATTTAGAAGAGTAAAAGAATTGAATATTGGGAAGAATAATGAAATGATTTACCCTTCCATTCAAAAACCTATAAAGCTATAATGGTTGGAACATGCTATCTGACCGCGAGGGGCCTGGGTTCGAAACATGTTACATGAACATGCGGATTTTTTTATTTTTTTTTATTTTTTTTAAATTGCATTTCTTTTTGAATAAATCAGTATTTTAATTATTAGTTTATTGGATTAAATTCTTATAAATTCAAAAAAATTCTCAAAAGTTCACAAAATAGAAAAAATCATCTAAAACATTTTTGTGAAGTCAGATTCATGAAATTCATTCCCGTTTGTTAATTAAAAATCCTAGAGTCAGCCCGTGACACCGACGGACCCCGAATTGAGATTCTCCAGTAATTCCCAAAAATTTGAGAAAAATCTGAAAAATTCTGAATATTGGAAAATAAGATCTTAAGCTGAAAAAATTCTCAATCCGGTTACAAGGATAATTACAGCGGGTATTGGATACCAGTATTAACACCCGTACATAGGGAACGGGGTTACAGAAGAGGGATCTATCTTCTGAGTTTGAGATGAAGGATCATGGTGAAGAAAAGAAGATGCTAGGCATGGAAATCACACGAGACCGAAGGGTTGGCAGGGTGAGCTTGACACAGAAGGGGTATTTGCAAAAGGTACTTCAGAGGTTCAACATCGGTAAGGATGCAAAGTCTGTAAGTACACCACTGGCTCCTCATTTCAAGTTATCTGTTATGATGTCTCCAAAGAACATTGAAGAACGTGAGTACATGACTCACGTCCCATGTGCTAGCGCAGTCGGTAGTCTTATGTATGCTATGGTGTGTACGAGATCAAATCTGTCACAAGCTCTCTATGGTCAGTAGATATATGCATGATCCGGGACAGGGTCATTGGGAGGCAGTGAAGTGGATTCTGCGGTACATTAAAGGTATCATTGATGTTGGTCTGGTATTTGAGAAGGACTCCACAGGGAAGCAGGATTGTATCGGATATGTTGATTCCGACTATGCTGGTGACCTTGACTAGCGCCGGTCTACAACGGGGTATGTCTTTACATTCTCTCAAGCACCGGTGAGTTGCCGCTCTATTTTACAGTCTACCGTCGCATTGTCTACTACAGAGGCTGAGTATATGGCCATGACGGAAGTTATAAAGGAGGCAATTTGGCTTCAAGGCTTGCTTGATGACTTGGGGTGGATCAGGATCTTCTGAAGATCAACTGTGACAGTATGAGTGCTATTTATTTAGCCAAGAACTAGGTATATCATGCACGAATGAAGCACATTGATGTCAGGTTCCATTTTGTTCGGGAGATTCTTGATGAGGGTGATATTGAGCTACTGAAGATTCACACATCGGAGAATCCCGCCGACATGCTTACCAAGGTGGTGTCAGGAGTCAAGTTTGCAGATTGTAAGGCTTTGCTCCACGTCCTTCATGTAGCATGAGCTTGTTGAAGCTCATTTGGATGAACTACGAATGGCTTGATCCCTTGGGCAGAGTACGTAGGCAACCACACTGGTGCAACCACTTTCGAGTCGATAGTTAGTATGTCAGTTCGGCTCAGATTTGGAGTAATCTTCACCGAGGTGGAGAATTATAGGAAGAGAGAGGAAGTCGACGATGTCATCGCCAAAGGAATCAGCAGCAGTAGCAGCAGAGGGAATCAGCAGCAATAGCAGGATAACGGTCGACCGGTCCGGTCGACCGTCAGCAGCAGCAGCAGAACGGTCGACCAGTCCGATCGACCGTCGTGCACAAACATGCACGGGGCGTAGCGGTCGGCCGGCCCGGTCGACCGCAGAAGGAGAGATGTCGATCACCCGGTCGACCGACTGAAAGTGCCTAACTCTCGGTTAGGCACGGTCGACCGGCGCGGTCGACCGTTGGTTGGGGTCGGTCGACCGACCGGTCGACCGACAGACGAGTTGGGCTGTTTTAGGAAACTGCTGATTTAGAAATCAATTCTATTTGGAAACTGATTCCTAGGGTTTTCTTTGGGGGTATATATATGAGAGGCAGAGCTCTCTTTATTGTAATGCTGAAAATATTGTATTGATTCTCTAATCAATAGAAAAACTCTCTCTTTCTTGCCCCGAGGGCGTAGGCGAAATTGGCCAAACCTCGTTAAATCTGGTTTTGTGTTCTTCTCATTAATTGTTTGTTATTTACTGTTGGTGGTACTGTTATTTTGCATCTGGGATCTAGGGTTCCTCTACGTGGTTGTTGTTCGGCGCGCAACAGCCACTGCAACACAATTTCTCTTCTAAGTTGGTAAGTTCAATCTCTATATATCATGCATAAATCTCACATAAAATTTAACGTGCAGTATTTGTCTAGATCTCTCACAAATATCTTTTGTGCAGTTTCTTCCTACTCCTTTCACCAAGCGAATTAGCAAGGGCAAGAGCAGATACAGGGTCACTATGCAATCTGTGTCATGTACACCTTCACACCGAGAACAAATATGTGTCTTTGGGAGGAGAAGGTTGGCAAAGCTTTGCTCAGGACAATGACTTGGAAATTGGATAACTGTTGTCCTTCGAATACAAAGGCAACAGAGTATTCACCTTCAGAGTCTGTGATGTGAACACCTGAGAGATAACCTCAAGAAAAGAATATTACAGAGATCATGCCAAAGTGAACCTGGAGAACTCTCGTATCTCCTATAATTCCTTCTCTTTCTGTGTAAATTTTCACTTGTTGCTCATGTTTTACTTTCGACGATTAAAATGTATTCCAATGTAATCCAGATTCCAATCAAGACTCAAGAGGAACCAATTCACTGTAATAGGAAGATGAGAGGCCCAGAGGATCGGAGTACAGCAAAGGCGAAGGCGAACGATCAAGCAGCTAGCTCTGGCAAGAAAAGGAGACCCACAGAGCAACGGAACGCATCAAAGAGTACCACATATGTTATTCAGACTGCATATTTTTAGACCACCATAGAGCCTCATAATCTGAGTTGTTATTACCTGAAGACCTAGGTTTCAGTTCTTTGGCTTATGTATCTCTGTTACATATAGTAACCATGTTATATATGTAAATGATATATGCAGTGTGTTCCTATGCAATTCATGGAATCCAGCAGTCTCTCTAGGAAATGTACTGAATTATCGATCAGAAATCATAGTGGGCAGAAATGGGACGTCGGCATGATTTACTGACTTGATCATGCCCGCGCATGTCCAGAGGTTGGGTAAATTTTGCTCGAGAAAAACAACTGAAAGTAGGAGATACGGTGATGAGTTGGTATCAGTGAATTGCAAGGAGCTCAAGCTTTGAATCCTATCTCAACTTTGCAAGTTTCACGCTATGTCTCTAATATTAGTTTGCATTGTGCTGTTTCCTATCTGAACTGTGGTTTTGGGTAGCTGTGAAAGTGCGTGCTTATCTAAGCAGCTTAAGGTATTTTTGTAAACAGTCCTGATGTCTATGACCTGCCTATGTTTTGATATCGATAGTCCTTAACCAGCTTGAGGTATTCAGTTAGCATGAAAATGTTCTCTTGCTGCAATAATAAGTTCTTCCTTACACAGCCTTTTGTATTCTATTTCATTATGCTCTCCATAATGAAACAAGTGGCTATATATACTTCACTATCTAAAAAAACAATTTGAATTTTATCTAAGTAGTGAGTAGACATAGTTCTAACTGACTACAAGAATAAAAATTGGAGTACCGAACTAATACTGGTTCATGCCAAAGAAACAACAATGGTTGATTTAGATTACAAGAGGAAAAAAAAGTTTTAAGCATAGAACACACGTTGGTTCAAATTGAAAACAACTAGAGTTGAATCAGAATATAACATAAGTCAAACCTCTACTCTCTTTACTTTTATTTTTGTTTTTAAAGCTCGACTAATTATGGTAGGTTTAAAGTTAAAGCTCTACTTCATTATTTTGCTCGAGCTCTCATCTGATGGGTGTACTCTTCCCAATCTGAAGGTAAGTAGAGAATTTGATTCTAATTTGTATGAATCAACAGAGTTCTTTGGTATCACAGAAAGACCTAATTTTTACGAACGAACGAACGAAATAGGCAGCGAAATTTTGATTGGAGAAGACAAGAGAAGAGTTCAACTTTAATTACATTTGGAACGTCCTTAATTTTGAGAAAAAAGTTAACTTCACAAAAAAAAAATGTGCAATGGATACCTCTTGATGCTTTCTCCAATTGGGGGACTACTAACTCCTCAGAGAAAGTGCAACTATTACTTTCCCAAGCACATTTATTAGAGAAACTGCAATCACGCAGCCAGATAGATACTTTGATGCAAATGCCTTTTAGGATTCTAAAAGAGTAAAAGCATTGAACTTATCACATAAACCTAGACAACAAGAGATATGAAAAGACATGGCTGATTGCATTTCTCAAAAATATTGAGAGTATATCTGTAATATTTAAAGTACAGATCCTCTCTGTTCCATTTAATTTTTCACATCTACCCACCGAAAGAAATGGTTTGAGTCTGAAGGTTCTTTGTTTCCTATGTCCCCTTCATCACAACTTCTCTGCTAAGTTGGTAAGTTCAATCACTATATTTTCTGCTAGTCTTTTGATTTATCTTTTCATAACTTTGCAAATTTGCTATGTTTTTTATTACTATTACATTTTTCATTATATATGAGAAACAAATAATGGTGTGGGGGTGTGTCTCTGTGTGCTTGCGCGCATGTGTGTGTGTGGTGACACTGAACGGTACTAAGAAATATGAATTATAAAGTACAAAAGGAACAAGTAATAAAATTTGAATACAAGAAGGAGAGAAATAGAGGTAGTGAGACATGGAGATGAATATGTTCACATAATGGTTTTGCAGGGTTTAAAACAATTTCTTAAAATAGATTACCCAATTGCAATTGGACCAATACAAGTAAACAAGAAATACAACAATGTAATATGCAAAAGCTTAAAAACGTAAGTCAAAAATCAAATACAACAAGCACTAAGTTTTTAAGAGAGAGAAGAGATAGAGATGTAGGTAACTAATGAGAGATAGAGGTAAACCCATAGATGTATAGAGGTTCCGCAAACTACTTACTCCATTATCTAACAGCCTCCTCCATCGTTTAAAATCTTGGTACGAACTCAGATAATAATTGTTAGTATTAATATTATAAATATCGATTGGCAATATCGGCCATATTGACAATAACAGGATCGATATTGGATGACATTAAAGGTTAATATTGTATCTGGTAACTCAAATCCCTATACCATATTGCCAAAGTATCTCACAATCAGTCGATAGTTGAAACCATGACCTCCTCCTTTGGTTTTGAATTACAATTTCTCATGCTTCATTGTCAGGTGGAAACTAGACCTTATACAACCATCAATACTCTTCTAACCAAATAGATTGGATTTCTCCTCCAATCACCAACTCCTCTCTCCCCAAGGAGGTGGATCTGAACACCTAAAATAAAGATTAATGTATGCTCTTGTGCAAAATGAGAACAAATACCGCTCCTTAAGATATCCTTTCAACATAAATATTACAAGTTGAGGATCTAATTGTAATGAAATGAAAAGAAAATTATGTTAAATCTAAATTTATTCCATACAAGATCTACACATATACTGTAAGCCTCTTTATCATGATCAAAGGGAAGGAGGGTTTTAGGCATACCTGATTCCATCACGAGGATGCCGAATATTGCACGATCTCGAAGGCGTCGGAGTTGAGGGAGAGGATTCTTCTCTCCAGCCACCAAGTTCTCTTCTTTATCCTTAGAGGAGATGAGAGGCCTCTAAGAGAGAGATGATTATTCTTGTTGGTGGAGAGGGAACCCTACTCATGATATATATAGCATCAAGAAACCCTAGTTCAACTCATCATAGATCTAGGCCCTTGATTTATAACACGAGTTCCACACGTGTAGATGAGTCCCACATTCTAATTTAAATACACTCATGGCTAAGTGTAATTGAAAACGTGTCTAGACCCAAACCATTTAGGTTTGATCAATTCTTTATTGGGTCAAACAACATAGGTTAAGTGGGCGGGTGCAAATATCCAATTGACTTGATTAGGCCCAAAATAAATTAGACTTTAAAACATAATAAGTCTAATAATCTCCCACTTGGGCCAAGCAAGTCATACTGAATAGATATTATGCATAACTTTATGACGTCAAGACTTTAACCGCCGACAAATCACGTTTCAGAACAATCTGGTCCATTAAGTGCCCTGCCACCGAACATGGCGGTCGTTACCTTCTGTATAATCGATATAGGACCTTCCACATCACAAGTTTCAGAACCCCTAACGACACAGATCAAATGTGGATGTGTGGCATGGAAATGTCCTCTGATCAAATAAGGTACAATTCCAACTGGTTTCCACTTTATGACTCCAACGAGTCTAGCCTTATGACTCCAACGAGTCTCACTTTATGACTCCAACGAGTCTAACTGCTAATTCAACAAACTCAAATGCGCAAAAGTAAACTTTAGGAAAAGCAGTTATAAATTTATTTATCAGAATCAACAAATATCCATAAAGTGCACTTAGAAATAATGTCTGTTACATAAAATTATCCACTCTCACAAAATCAGGATATCATAATGACTAGTCATCCCCATATGAGCAATATGCTCTAAGAATACTTTTGGTGAAAGTCCTTTAATGAGTGGATCTGTAATGTTAAGAATAGTGTCATCACTATCAAACAGACAAAATATGATTCTGAACTTTATCATTGATGACAAGAAACTTAATGTCGATATGCTTCGACTTTGCTGAACTCTTGTCACTATTGCAGTAGAGCTTTATAGCTCTTATTGTCACAGTGTAGCTGTAATGACCTCTCGACTAAATCCACTATCTTTCTACAATAAGAAAAAATGTAAAATAAAGTGGACTTCCTATTGTCGATACATCCAGCATAATCTGAATCTGTGTATCCAATCAGCTGCAATTGATCAGATTTCATGTAGTCTTTTATTGATATCGCATAACCTTTTTGACAGTCTTCCAGAGATCAATCCCATGATTGATCAAGTTTCTGTCAAGTTTCTCAACGGTATATGCTATGTCTGATGGGTACAAACTTGAACATACATCAGACTTCCAACCGCCAATGCATATGGAATGTCTTTCATTTGCTCTTTCTGTAGATCGTTCTTGAGACATTAGAGTAAACTCAACTTATCTCCCTTAGAGTAATTCTTCATGCCACATCTATCTAACACCTTATCGATATAGAGCTTTTGTGATAAACCTAATATTCCACGTGTCCTGTCACGTTGAATCTGGATGCCTATCACAAAAGAAGCTTTTCCAAGATCTTTCATCTCAAAGTTCTTTGAGAGAAGACTCTTAGTGTCAAGTAAAAGAATCATATCGTTACTTGGTAGTAGAATGTCATCCACATATAGCACAAGAAATATAAATCTACTCTCTTTAAATTTATGGTAAATACATTGATCAACTATATTTTCCTTAAATAAAAAAAATGGATATTACTTGATCAAATTTCAAATACTATTGACGGAATGCTTGCTTTAAACCATAAATGAATTTCTTTATTTGCAAACCAAATATTATGAAACCTTCACTTTAAAACTTTCTGGTTGCACCATACAGATTTCCTTCTCAATGCTTCCATTAAGAAAGGCAATCTTAACATCCATTTGGTATAACTCCATTTCAAAGTGAACCACCAGTGCCATAATAATTCTAAAAGAATGCTTCATGAAAACTAGGGAGAAAGTCTCCATATATTAGTCAATGCCCTTTCTTTGAGTGAATCCCTTTATGATAAGATGTGCCTTATACCTTTTGACATTACCTTTCGAATCCCGCTTGGTTTTGAATACTCATTTATAACCAATTGGTTTCTTTCCTTCAGGCAACTCTACTAAATCCCAAACATCATTGTCCTTTATGGATTTTAACTCATCTTTCATGGCATTTGATCACTTAGTGGAGTGAATGTTGAGTTTGACCTCATTCAAGGATGTGGGGTCATCCTCTATCCTTATGTCAAACTCATACTATTGGAGATAAACTATATAGTCATTTGTAATGACTGATCTCCTCTTCCTAGTTGATCTCCTAGGCACTTGTGATTGAGAATTTTCAGTTTCTACCTCACCAACATGATCTACTTCAGGATGAACTGTATATGTATCTTGTAAGGATGCAACTATTTTCATCCTGAAGTGGAACAACTACTTTATCATTTAGAATAATTGTCATGGGTATAACAATATGTTCTTTCTTAAATATGAAATATTTATGTAGTTGACTCCGACTGTTCTGAATATTCTCAAAAAAATTTAGCAATCCGTCTTTATTTTCTTAGTGGAGGGACAATAAAACTTAAAGCCTTTATACCTCTCAGAATACCCTACGAACAAACAACTAACTGTCATTGAGTCCAACTTCTTCTCATATGGTATATATGGCCGAGCTTCCGCTGGACAACCCCAAACATATAGATGCCTAACACTGAGAGATTTTTCAGTCCATAACTCATACGGGGTTTTAGTTACTGTTTTACTAGGTACTCTATTAAGGAGGTGACAACCATTTTTAAGGCTTCAATATATAATGACTCTGGTAGAGTAGTGTGAGATACTCCCAACCATATCCTTTAGTGTGTGATTTTATCTTTCAGCAATACCATTTTTGACGAGGTGTCCCTGATATGGTGTACTAAGCGACAATACTACTCTTTCAGAAATTGACAAATGATTCTGGACATTTACCTGATTCGTTATATATGTCATAGTACTCACCACCATGATCAGATCTAACGGCTTTAAACATGTTCAATGATTGGGATTTCTCATGGAACAAGTGTAGGTACCTATAACGAGAGTAATTGTTTGGCAAAGTGATGAAATGTTCATGACCATTCCAAGAAGCTGTAGGGAATGGACCACAAATGTCTGTATACACCAAATTAAGACACTTGAACTTCGTCTAGTACCAAACTTTCTAATGTTTCTTTAATTAATTTTCGCTTAGTGCCTATGCTATTCACATATAGAGATTCAGTATATAAAGCATGAAGTTTCAATTTATATAGCCATCAATCAGAATTCTAGTACCAACAACTTTAGGTTTGAAAAGTAGACTAAGCATTTCATTATCAAGAGTGACAGCAAAACTAGATCTGTCTAACAAATGAAATAGAAATATGATTCCGCCTAAAAGGACGGTACATATAAAGTCTCATCCAAATCTAAAACAAAAAAAACCAGAATCTAATTTAAGCTTACAAACTCTAACAACTTTAATTGCAACTTTATTTCCATCACCCATGTATGCGTATCGCTCAGCTGGGCTGGGCCTCCTTTGGGTTTGGAAGTTCCGCATTGAATCGCTTATGTGAATTATCTATTCATAATTTATAAAGTGGCACTATAGCTAAATTAATCTCAAAACAAACATAAATATGAGATATACCCGCTAAATAGCCATTTCTGATACTTTATGTATTCCTACTTGAGGTGGCATAGTTTCTTACAGAAAAAGTATGCAATGACGTTAGGCTATTTTTCTGCACTTTTGCCACTTAGGATCAGTCACTGTAGTGATGTTTATGTTCCTCCCTTTAGTTTCACTTTCCTTTTCTTATTAGAAGTTTACCCTGGATGCTAAGTGAGCACTGACTTTATCGGGCATAGCACTTCTAATAGTTATAGGAATAGTGTACTTTATGACCATTAGACACCTCTTGTAAGATCTCTCCCACTTACCATAATTGACCTTTTCTTTACTGAACTTTTATTAGTGATAGTAGAGATCCATCAATCTTTAAGGTGTACTCTAGGTGCATGAATTCAAGAACGATCATTTACGTGGTCTTACCACTTCTTAAAGTTTGTACCATTCAATTTAAACTACATAAGTGTACAATTTCTCATCAGTTTAACATAAACATTACATTTAATAAAATTCTACTGTAATAGCCATAAAAAAAATGAATTTTAGAAAATGCAACCAGTCTAACTGATAGAGCTGCCGTTAAACTTTCAGAACAAGTTGTGTCTCTATATGCCAACACTGTACTGGCCCAATATAGATATCCTAAAGTCTAGGTCCTATGTAAGAGAACAGCCTTCCTTTGGGCCGACTGTCACTTTATAGGATTGGTCCTAAAGTTTAAGTAATCTATATTGGCCATATAATATATGTAATAACCCGGCCATAATGACAACCTTCCTTTGGGCCGATTGCCACACGCATGGACCACACAAATTTATGCATCTATATTCTTGTTCCGCCATCGGACTAGTTGATGAGGGTAATGCAATATGGGCCAATAGTGTGACAACCTTCCTTTGGGCCGATTACCACACATCAAGGTTCTCCCAGTTGCATTACCCACATCAAGTATCCGACGCCGTACATAATTCGGCCAAACAATAGTCTTCCTTTGGGCCGGCTATTGTCCGCATGAACTACATACGCAATTAAATAAGCTCTTTTATAAATTCTTTAGCTTGAACATGTATATATCTTTATTTGTGTGTTATTAACTGTAATAAACACCAATATTCATCATGTAAGACAATATAAGCAATAAAATATTGATGATAAAGCGGAAGCATGTAAGGGTACACATAAGCATGATAAACAAACACTTCAATGCCTTCTTTATGTCAACTAACTACTGTTTTGTCATGTATAGTTCCTGTAATACTGTAGTGCTCGTCAAGAGCTTCGAAACGGCTGTTTACATGCCCAAAACAGAGGTCGTATGAGCCCGTAACGGCTAATTGAAGTTTCTATTGGCAAAACGGGTCTGCAGTGCTTATCGGGTCTGAATCAGACCCGACCCGCAATGGTTAACTTATGGGTTTCCTTAATAGGTCGGGTTTAAATAAACTGAATAAAACCCAATTAGCTTAATGTGAGATTGATTGAGATTAGGTTTCTTTATTTGAGTAGAATTCTATCCAAAATATCCTTAATAGGCTAGAATTATATCTCAATCATAATACCCAAATCAATCTCAACAATCCCAATTGAAATTAAATATGAGATTAATTATTAGTAGGTTTCCTTATTAGAGTAAAATTCAATCTCTCTCCGAATCCTAGATAATCTCATAATCTTAATTAATTCATGAAACTCAAAATAATTAACCATTTTTTTAATTATTCTTTAAAAAAAAAAAACCTTTTGCCTTACATGTGCATGCATGCATGCAAACACATGTCTGCATGCATGCAGGCCATGTCAAAATATATTTTTTTTTAACTTTGAAATCTCCTTCATGATGCATGCGCTGGTGCTTCCAGCGCATGCATCTAACATCCCCTTTTTTTTTCCGTTGCCTAACATGCAGGCGCCTGCAAGCGCCTGCATGCAGACAGGGCACACAATTTTTTATTTTTTTTTAAATTCAGAATAACACACAACTCAAAATTTTATAAAATTATATACATGTTAAATTTAATAAAAATCACTCCTTTTAATCTTTTGATCCAACATATGAGACACAAAATATTTATTGAATCAAAAGAGATATTTTTATGATATTTATAGATCGAGATCATAATTTCTGTAGATCCCTATGATCTGATAAAGAGGAGGCTCTGATACCAATTGTTAAATCTAAATTTATTCCATAAAAGATCTACACATATACTGTAAGCCTCTTTATCATGATCAAAGGGAAGGAGGGTTTTAGGCATACCTGATTCCATCACGAGGATGCCGAATATTGCACGATCTCGAAGGCGCCGGAGTTGAGGGAGAGGATTCTTCTCTCCAGCCACCAAGTTCTCTTCTTTATCTTTAGAGGAGATGAGAGGCCTCTAAGAGAAAGATGATTATTCTTGTTGGTGGAGAGGGAACCCTATTCATGATATATATAGCATCAAGAAACCCTAGTTCAACTCATCATAGATCTAGGCTCTTGATTTATAACACGAGTTCCACACGTGTAGATGAGTCCCACATTCTAATTTAAATACACTCATGGCTAAGTGTAATTGAAAACGTGTCTAGACCCAAACCATTTAGGTTTGATCAATTCTTTATTGGGTCAAACAACATAGGTTAAGTGGGCGGGTGCAAATATCCAATTGACTTGATTAGGCCCAAAATAAATTAGACTTTAAAACATAATAAGTCTAACAAATTAAGCATTAAGCATTTTTAGCTTTGGAAAATATTTGTCATACTTCAAAGGGATCTAACAGATTTACAGTATACAACCATTCATATTCTTGCTCTAATATTTTAGAATTAACTTGTTTTTATAGTCCAAGATTAAAACTATCCATTGCAGAAATGACACTACTGTTTTCAGTCAAATAAGGTATCTAATGGTATGCGTTGATATCTGTCAAAATTCTCTGATTCAAACTATAAAGTTGCTGACCGAACCAAAGCAGACTATGATATATACAACTTTAAATTTGTTTAAACTATCTTGATTATATTTAAAATAACTGTCTGGCCCGATCAAAATATACCGCAACACAGAACAGATGGAAAGTAATGCATATCCGGAAGAAAGCAAGCAAGTTTAAAATTCGAATTGTTTGCTCCAGTCCACTGAGACTCCTGTACACCAATACTGTCAGATGATGACAACGCAAGGGACAAGATGCTGCTGAGGACAATTAGCCTTCACAGTGATTCAGGATTCTTGTAAAATTTTGGAGTCTGCTAAAACTTGATTTTGTGCCTCTTTCTTAGTTTTCTGTGTGCGTACTTATGATTGTGCACATTCAAGTTCTATAACTTATAATTTAGTTAGCAGAAAAGATGTTTTTTTGTGGCAATAATGGTTTTTCCGTTATACCACCTTCTTATGTTTCCTTGAAGAAGTGGCTATACTCTACTATTTATCGAACGAAAGGTTGAATATTATCCAAGAAATAAGTAGATGTGATTCATAACCAAATACATGGGTCAAACCAAGACTAATATGAATGAGAGGTTGAATACCAAAATAATATGGATCATGCCAAAAGAACAGCTATATTTTATCTCGAATATGATATAAAGAAAGTTTAAGCATAGAACACATGTTAGCTCAAAACAAAAACAATTATGGTAAGTAGCACATTTGGACTCTAATTTGTGTGCATCAACTGGTTTCTTTGCGGTGGCACTTCACAGACAAATCTAGTGTTTACGAACAACTGAAATAGGCGCACATGAGATAATTGAAATTTTAATTGAAAGAAATAGGATTAATTAAACCACATTTTAAATCCAGATTAAGGCTAGTTAAAGGTAGGCCTAAGCTAAGCTCGAACACCTGCCAGTAAGATTTATATTATTGTATCATTTACTGTTTACATTCCTTTTTTATTTTTGGTTGTTTACTTAACAAAGACCATGCCCCGATTTTAAACCTAGGACCTACCCTAATCCGATCCCCCACTCCTCACCACTAATCTTGGCTTCAATGGATTCAAATGCAACTTTTTATTTGATTTGGTACTCAATCACAGATTGGCATGCAAGAAATGAAGTTGTGTGCATACATTATGCACAAAAATCTCCAAGAAAGGAAAGCTTCCTTATAATGAATATCAAGATTTAGAAGGACCACAGAAGGAGAAGGCACTCAAATGTATCCATAAAAGAACATGTCATTTTCTATAGAAAGCAATATAAATCACTGAGTACAAAATAAACCAAACTAATTTATTTGCAGAAAAGAGAAAATAGTTACCTGGTAGAATTTTAATTGATTTGTAGTGGTCAGTTTCTGACCCCACGAGATTACGACACGTGTCTATCTAATCCCTAGGTGGATGCGTGACACGTAACTCTCACCAGAACCTTTGAATGAGAACTCCATGCAGTTCAAACAGTTGAAAGATTAGAGATAAAGTCGGTTGCAAGTACCCCTATCTCCAAGTCAGCTCCACATTTGAACCTAACGGTTATACCTCTAAAGCGGATTATTCATATCAATAGCTGAACGATAATCTCTGAATAAAGACGAACGTGAGTTATACCAATTGAAATCAGGATGTTCGACTCCAACCCTCCTTCAAAATAAGCAGTTGAGATAGGATAGATGTTCAGATAGATGAGAACTTTATAACTTTATCCAAAAAAAACTCACCTGTATAAATAGAAGACCCCTTCTAGCAAGAAGAGAATGATCAATTAATCCCAAAGACCCTAGCACTAGAGATCAGGCAGCCAACATTGTAAGCTTCCTCAAATTATAGTGGAACTCTCTCACCATGGCTTTTTCCTTTCGGATTCTCACGTAAATCTTTGTATATCCTCTGGCTTGATCTCTACAATATATCCTTTAATTTCTTGAAAATTGGTGCGTGGCTATCTCCTCTTAGAATTATCTACCGCATTTGGTGCTTTCATTAAGATCTTTGAGTCCACTCTCTTAAGTTCTCCCCATTCAAAACCCTGACCTTTCCTCAAAACAATCTCGCACTACTGATATGGCTCTATCAAGGAAGAACGTTTCCCAGGCCACTGCCCCATAGCTCTGAAAGAAAAGGAAAAAGCTATCAAAGTCGTCGAGTTTGCGAGTCGTCGAACCAACTATCCGATATCCACGTCCATGACGATGAATATTCCCACTCTTCCTCTGCCTCATCGCGGGGGGTGTTGGCTGCTAAACCCTAGCCCCAGCACACCAGCGAGTAACTCCTCCAGATGCTTTTCAGCCTGCAGAAGCAGGTGGAGGATCAGTAAGCAGAGATGATTCGACTCCGCGAGACGGCTGCTGTCACGCCCCGCTTCCCAAAATACGTGAAAACGGAGTCGCGACGAGAGTCGGCGACATATGTATGCGAGGAAAATACCCCACGCATACACGCTAAGCCTAAAGTAACCAGAACAAGCTATAAAATCTACGATGATAAATCAATATCACTGTAATATGACATATAAATATCTAACACAATAATAGCAGATGAATAAAGTTAAGAAAATGGCAACTGGATGCGATAAAAATAGAATCAGGAAATAACATGAACAAAAGAGTAAGAATACCTATAATTAAGAAAAGAGAGACTCCATCTCCTCGTAACGCGTATGATCACACGAACACCTGAACAATATAAAAAGGTGTCCAAAAAATAATCACTGAACGTGCGAATCCAAGGTCGTCAGAAGCGACCTAATGAGTGTGTGTGTAAAGGAAATGGTGTTTGTGCATAGCAACGCAAGCAATAACAACATGATAACTGAAATAAAATATAACAGAATAATCAATGTTAAGAACAAAGTTATGAACGATATATAAGTGGTATCTTGACCACTAATATCAAGATGCGTAATCTAGCATATGTCACTAGTCTGGTATACAATCCGGTCATGTGTACAATCATATGTCGATCATAGTTATATACGTACAGTCGGGTGATCACGGTCAGTCACTATACATTAACAGTTTATCATTATTAATTATGTTAGCGAACACAAATTGCTATATGTAATAGACGCATTCCATACTACGCCCACCACACGTACCAATCGAGGTCCTTAGTTATTGAAACTGATCGGTTGGAGATATTGTCTGTGTTTTAGGTAGGTCCCGTGCATACCCGGGACCATGGCCCAGACCCTTGGCACTAAACCAGGACCTACCGCAAGGTAATCAGAAACATGTATAACGGTCAGGTACATGTATAACATGTATAACAAGAACAGGAACAAGACGGAGTGCCAGTCACCCCACGGGAATCCTGCAGTGGAACCCTCTTTTTGCTGCGCAACCTAAATCCTAGGTCCACCCAAAATACAGACGTTATCTCCTCTATCAATTTTTTCAATCCCAGTGTAAGTTATTTAATTTAGTTGTCAAGATTATTAATGTACATGTTACCTAAATTTACTAAGATAACTCGGTAATGATAACAGTAACAACATCAAAAGTGAAATCGAGATACATGTATAACAGAATATATATGTCGGTAAACATGATAAATAGGACGAGGTTGTTACCGTCTAACAATATTTTTTCCCAGTAGTTAGATAACATGAACATGATGGTCATTAGATAAATGATCACAAATGTCATTCAGGTGAGTCTTAGTGGCAAAGTCCTAACCGATGTCATGTAGTGATCTTAAAGGTTCATTATTAAGAGCAAATGAACTTGATTGCATATAGGAATACATAAATATACTACAAATAATACATGGAGGTAATTCATGAAAATATAAAATTTCTAAATACTAGAAAATTAGCTTAATCATTTAAATCACCTTTATAACATAATTAAATAAGTAGATAAAATCCTTCATCACAAGAATTCTTATTAACTGAAGGGGGAAAAAGCACTCACAACACAATTAAATAAAAATTAAACAAAGAAGAGAAACACTCACAAAATAGAATTATAGAAGGAAAAGAAAACACTCACAAATAAAATTAAATAAAATTACACAAGAAAAGAAACACTCACCTGAACTCGATCGCAAGTCCAAAGCACTGAAATCGTAAGGCCTGGATAAATCTACATAGTTCATTCAATAGGAATTGTTAGATTTTTTTAAAAGGATATTTTAAGCAGTTTAAATCTTGATTAATTAGTTTGGGAATTAGAAATATGATTCTCAATTTCTAATTTTTGTTAGATTTTTAATAGGCTTTAAATCATTAAAATACTTAAGGGGTCTAGATTTACCATTAAGGAGAAATGTTTTAAAGTGGGTGATGTGAATTAATTTATATTGCTATTTGTCTAAAAATTTTATCATAGATTGTAGAAATATTGTAGACTATTGTTTAGATTTTTTTCCCTTTTTTTGATATTTTAAACTATTTTATTTTAATATGCAAACTCACCTTTCTCTCTTTATCTCTTTCTTTCTTTCTTTCTTTTTTTAACCTGCAGCCCAGGCCTAGGCCCATGTCCAGGCCCGAGCTGGACCAGGCCGGACCAGGCCAGGCCCAGGCCTAGTCCGGAATTCTTTTTTTTCTTTTTTACTTTTAAACAGGGCCCAAGGCCTTGTTTTGCATTGCGGCCCAACAAGCCTTGCTCGGGCCAGGCCGGGACCAGGCCAGGCCCGTTTGGTCTGGCCTGGCGCTGCACAGACCACCTAGGTCTGTGCAGCGGCGATTTTTCCCCTTTTTTTATTTATTTTATTTTTTTGAATTTCTTTGTTAAAAATAATTTGAAATATATATATATATATATATATATATATATATTAAAATTATAAATTGGTAGATCTTCACATATATTTTAGTTGGATTTTAGATTGGATTTTGATGTATAAAAATATACTTGGAGATCGTGGTATAGATATGATTTTTGATAAACAATTTATATCAAATAAATTTTTAGAAAATAAATTACTTACTTGGATTTGACCTCCTAGCATGCTCCTCAATTTCTGCACTTCATGCTTCTCTTGAGGAGAAAAGAAAGAAGGAGGTGGGGAGAGTTGGGATTAGGGTTTTCTCTTGAGGTAGAAGAGAAAGAAAGAGTTTGGGTCTTTATATAGGTTATTAGATATTTTAGAAACCTGAATTCTAGTTAGGTTTAGATTGCTTAATTTAGTAATTTAGATAAGAATTGAGGATTGCTAAAAATCTCAAGGAGATTCGGTTTAGATATGATTTTTGTTAGGATTTAAATTAGGATTAGTTAAGATTAATGAAAAAGATTTGATAAGATAGGATTAGAATTAGGATTAGGTTTTGGGTTAATGGGTAAGGATCTCAATAGTAATGGGTTATAGATTATTGGGTTTTAATTAAAAGAAATAAGTAATATAAAGAATAAGAAAATAGAGAGTGGGCTTGCGGGTTTAGTTTTTAAGCTTAAAGAAAAATAGAAAAAGGAGAAGAAAATGAATGAAATAAGGAAGTGGGCTTGACTCATGTGGGCTTAGCATAAAAAGGAAAAGAAAATAAAAGGAAAAGGAGAATGTGCTGAGCTTATTGGGCTTGAAATGAAAATAATAATACTACCCATTAATAATAATTTAAAATAATTAAATATAAGCAATAAGAGTCTACAAGTCATACATAATAATAATACTAATAATGATACTAAATCAAGTTAATTAATAATAATAACATAATAGGTAGAATCAGGTAAATATTTAAAATTAATTATATGGTATTATTAAATAAGGGATATTACATTCTACCCACCTTAACAAAAATTTCGTCCTCGAAATTTCAATAAAGCGGGGAATGATAAAAATCAAATTAGAAAGAAGATGAACCTTCCACACCGCTTCTCACTGCATCAAGACTTCACCACGCTTCCGTTGCGCACTCTGATCTCTGCTACCGGCTTTAAAATGAAGTGATCAAACTCAGGAGACAAAATCAGGAAAATAGAATTGAAAAGAGGATAGGAATCAAGATGGAACCCAGATTACTCTAGAAAAAGAGTTGAAATCAGTGATATCAACAGATCAAAGGGATAGATATCAAAAGGGGGACGGTCAATTCCAAATGGACTCAATATCATCGTATGAATATTATATGTTTACTGCAGTGTAAATATAACTTGTCTCAGGTAATCGGTAAGAACTAGGTCCTCCTTGAGTAAACCTGGCTCTGATACTAAGAAAATCTTGTCACGCCCCGCTTCCCAAAATACGTGAAAACGAAGTCGCGACGAGAGTCGGCGACATATGTACGCGAGAAAAATAACCCACACATACACGCTAAACCTAAAATAACCAGAACAAGCTATAAAATCAACTATGATAAATCAATATCACTACAATATGACATATAAATATCTAACACAATTATAGCAGATGAATAAAGTAAAGAAAATGGCAACTGGATGCGATAAAGATAGAATCAGGAAATAACATGAACAAAAGAGAAAGAATACCTATAATCAAGAAAAGAGAGACTCCATCTCCTCGTAACGCATATGACCACAAGAACACCTGAACAATATAAGAAGGTGTCAAAAAAATAATCCCTGGACGTGTGAATCCAGGGTCGTCAGAAGCGACCTAATGATTGTGCGTAAAGAAAATGGTGTTCGTGCATAGCAACGCAAGTAATAACAACATGATAACTGAAATAAAACATAACAGAATAACCAATGTCAAGAACAAAGTTATGAACGATATATAAGTGGTATCTTGACCACTAATGTCAAGATGTGTAACCTAGCATATGTCACTAGTCTTGTATACAATCCGGTCATGTGTACAATCATATGTCGATCATAGTTATATACGTACAGTCGGGTGGTCACGGTCAGTCACTATACATTAACAGTTTATCATTATTAATTATGTTAGCGAATACCAATTGTCATATGTAATAGACGCATCACATACTACGCCTATCACACGTGCCAATCGAGATCCTCAGTTATTAAAACTGATCGGTTGGAGACATTGTCTGTGATTTAGGTGGGTCCCGTGCATACCCGGGACCACGGCCCAGACCCCTGGCGCTGAACCAAGACCTACCGCAAGGTAGTCAGGAACATGTATAACAGGTCAGGTACATGTATAACATGTATAATAGGAACAGGAACAGGACAGGGTGCTAGTCACCCCACGGGAACCCTGCAGTGGAACCCTTTTTCGGCTGCGCAACTTAAATCCTAGGTCCACCCAAAATACAGACGTTATCTCCTCCATCAATTTCCTCAATCCCGGTGTAAGTTGTTTAATTTAGTTATCAAGATTATTAATGTACATGTTACCTAAATTTACTGGGATAACTCGATAATGATAACAGTAACAACATCAAAAGTGAAATCGTGATACATGTATAACAGAATATATATGTCGGTAAACATGATAAACAAGACGAGGTTGTTACTGTCTAACAATATTTTTTCCTAGTAGTTAGATAACATGAACATGATGGTCATCAGATAAATGGTCACAAATGTCATCCAGGTGAGTCTTAGTGGCAAAGTCCTAACCGATGTCATGTAGTGATCTTGAAGGTTTATTATTAAGAACAAATGAACTTAATTGTATACAGAAATACATAAATATACTACAAATAATACATGGAGGTAATTCATGAAAATATAAAATTTCTAAAACTAGAAAATTAGCTTAATCATTTAAATCACCTTTATAACATAATTAAATAACTAGATAAAATCTTTCATCACAAAAATTCTTGTTAACTGAAAGGGTAAAAAGCACTCACAACACAATTAAATAAAAATTAAACAAAGAAGAAAAACACTCACAAAATAGAATTATAGAAGGAAAAGAAAATACTCACAAATAAAATTAAATAAAATTAAACAAGAAAAGAAACACTCACCTGAACTCGATCGCAAGTCCAAAGCACTAAAATCATAAGGCCTTCATAAATCTACATAGTTCATTCAATAGGAATTGTTAGATTTTTTTTAAAAGGATATTTTAAGTAGTTTAAATCTTGATTAATTAGTTTGAGAGTTAGAAATATGATTCTTTAGGTTTAATGAATATAGTAGGTTTAATTTAAACCAAATTCTAATTTTTGTTGGATTTTTAATAGGCTTTAAATTATTAAAATACTTAATGGGTCTAGATTTACCATTAAGGAGAAATGGTATTAAAGTCGGTGATTTGAATTAATTTATATTGTTATTTATCTAAAATTTTTATCATAGATTGTAGAAATATTATAGACTATTGTTTAGATTTTTCTCCATTTTTTGATATTTTTAACTATTTTATCTTAATATGCAAATTCACATTTCTCTCTTTATCTCTATCTTTCTTTCTTTCTTTCTTTCTTTTTTTGTAACCTGCAGCTCAGGCCCAGGCCCATGTCCAGGCCCTAGCTAGACCAGGTCAGACCAGGCCAGGCCCAGGCCTAGTCTGGAATTCTTTTTTTTCTTTTTTTTTACTTTAAATAGGGCCCAAGCCCCTGTTTTGCAGTGCGGCCCAACCGACCTGGCTCGGGCCAGGCCGGGACCAGGCCAGGCCCAGTTCGGTCTGGCCTGGCACTGTACAGACCACCTAGGTCTGTGCAGCGGCGATTTTTCCCCTTTTTTATTTTTTTTATTTTTTTGAATTTCTTTGTTAAAAATAATTTGAAATATATATATATATATATTGATTAAAATTATAAATTGGTAGATCTTCACATATATTTTAGTTGGATTTTAGATTGGGTTTTGATGTATAAAAATATACTTGGAGATCGTGGTATAGACATGATTTTTTATAAATAATTTATATCAAATAAATTTTTAGAAAATAAATTACTTACTTGGATTTGACCTCCTAGCATGCTCCTCAATTTCTGCACTTCATGCTTCGCTTGAGGCGAAAAGAACGAAGGAGGTGAGGAGAGTTGGGATTAGGGTTTTCTCTTGAGGTAGAAGAGAAAGAAAGAGTTTGGGTCTTTATATAGGTTATTAGATATTTTAGAAACCTGAATTCTAGTTAGGTTTAGATTGCTTAATTTAGTAATTTAGATAAGAATTGAGGATTGCTAAAAATCTCAAGGAAATTCAGTTTAGATATGATTTTTGTTAGGATTTAAATTAGGTTTAGTTAAGATTAATGAAAAAGATTTGATAAAATAGGATTTGGATTAGGATTAGGATTAGGTTTTGGGTTAATGGGTAAGGATCTCAATGGTAATGGGTTATAGATTATTGGGCTTTAGTTAAAAGAAATAAGTAATATAAAGAATAAGAAAATAGAGAGTGGGCTTGCGGGTTTAGTTTTTAGGCTTAAAAAAATAGAAAAAGGAGAAGAAAATGAATGAAAATAAGGAAGTGGGCTTGACTCATGTGGGCTTAGCATAAAAAGGAAAAGAAAACAAAAGGAAAAAGAGAATGTGCTGACTTATTGGGCTTGAAATGAAAATAATAATACTATCCATTAATAAAAATTTAAAATAATTAAATATAAGCAATAAGATGAAATACACCTAGAGGGGGGTAAATAGGTGTAATTTGCTAATCTAATGATCTTTTTAAACTTAATAGAATGAGTGATGCAACGATCTCTCAAAACACGACTAAGAGCCGAATACCCCGTGAGAGATTCTGAACTCCTTCCTCCCAATTCCCCTTAAAAATGGGTTAGAGGTGCGCAATGCAACCGTGTTGTATGAGATATGATCGAACAAGTAAAGAATGAAATGCTATGATGAAATACACACAATCAACAACACAAGTAAAACAAACAAGAGAAGATTGCACAAAGAAAAGGGTTAGTTCTCAAGCAAATAATTGAAGACAATATAAAGCAAGAGAAATGTAAAGCAAGATGACGCAAGGCTATCGCAAACACAATTGATTTGTTTCGAGGTTCGAGCCACCGCTCTAGTCCCCGCCTTCACCTCCGTGAAGGGTTTCCACTATCCACCGAGGATGCCGTACAAGTTTGGTCTACCGAAGACCCCAAGCCCTTAGCTTCACAACTTACAAAGAACTCCACCTAGGAGTTGTCTCCACAAGAACAAGGATCACAAGAACAATAGTGATCTCCTCAAGATCACAAAACTCTTTCTCAAACTCTTTTACAACACTCTCACTCTTTTTACAACTTCTCTATAGTATGAGTAAAGGATTTTTGGCTCTATGAAGTGTGGTGAGAAAACTTCAGTTGTAGAGTGATATTGGCAATCAAACACAACTGAAAAACAAACTTTAAAAGAGTTGGAAATGAAAGCTTTGAAACAATTTTTCTCTTTCTCTTGAAAACAATGAAAACAAAGGATTTTTTTCTAAGTGAATAACAAAGACCTATTGCCCTCTATTTATAAGGAGAGAATAGGTTAAAACTCTTTTCTTTACACCTAATTTGACCGGCAAAAGGCCTCCAACAACTCTCTAAAACTCTTATAAAGAAGACAGAAAAAACAGATTTTCAGACTTGCTCAAAGAGGAAAGAGCCGTTGGCCAGCAGCAGGCTTGGCGGTCGACCGGTCCGGTCGACCGTCGCCTTGCTGGCAAAGAGCCGTTGGGCTCCGGTCGACCGTCCGGTCGACCGTCTCCTCAAAGGAAACACAGTTTCCTTAGTGCGGTCGACCGGGCGGTCGACCGAAACAAACCGAGAGTGGCCTGCTTACAGTCGGTCGACCGGGCCGGTCGACCGACAGACGTGCACAAACGTGCACGTCCTGACACAGGCGCCGGTCGACCGGGCGGTCGGCCGGTCAACCTGAAACAGGGAAAAACTGGCAGGAATTTGAAGTTGGGAATTTTTGTGAAAAAAAATATTTTGAGATACTTATAACTAAGTATTATGCAAAAATAGTCTATACGCATGTTTTAAACAAGATATTCAATTTGTAATAAGTTTGGATACATATATATATAAACTTAGGCATAAAACTTAGAAACAAACATTTTTAAAACATAGAATTTTGTAAGGAAAAATGTGTGTGTGTATCCTAGAGCCAAATATCATATACTCAAACTTTAACATTCTATTCTTACAAAGATCTAAGGACTTCAAGGCTTCAAGAGGGGCTTTCTCTACTTGATCTTCAATTTTGCATCTTGAGCCCAATTTGAGTTATCTTGAGTCCAAGTCACCTTTCTTTAGGGAAGAAAACACCTATGCAAGATAGAAAACCTGAAACACACTTAAACAACAAATAATATTAGTACAAATAACTAATATGTTTTGTAATCATCAAAACACACTAAAGACGGGTGATTGTAACCTTGGGCCAACAATCTCCCCCTTTTTGATGATGACAAAACATATAAGTTATTTAAACAAATAAAGGAAGAAGAGCTTGGAAAGCTCCCCCTCAAATAATGCTATGTAAAAAATAACTATGATTGAGATACATGAAGCATTGAAAACATTGAAAACACAATATTTTTGTCAAAAACTTAAATACCAATTGAAATCAAACTTAATCTTATATACCAATTAAACTTATACTTTTTCTCTTAAACTTATAGTTTTAATCTTTTTCTCCCAAAACTCAAATAAATAAACAAAACTCAAATTATAAGCAAACTTATTTCTTTTTCCCCCCTTTTTGTCATACATCAAAAAGGGTTAAAATCAAAACAAGCAAAACACCAAAATAGAAATTTTTTAAGAATCTATCATGCAAACATTCAACTCACCACAAATAAATGAAAATCTAGCATAATCTAGAGGTTTAGTAAAAATATCGGCAAGTTGAAAATCGGTAGAAACATAATCAATATCAATATCACCTTTCTCATAATGATCTCTAAGAAAGTGATACCTAATGTCAATGTGTTTGGTTTTACTATGTTGATTTGCATTCTTTGTCATGTGAATAGTACTAGTATTATCACAAAATATTTTAACATGATCAAAGTGTAAATCATAGTCAAGGAGAGTATGTTTCATCCAAAGAACTTGTGCACAACAAGCTCCGGCTGCAACATACTCCGCCTCGGCGGTTGAAAGGGCTACCGAATTTTGCTTTTTGGAAGACCAAGATACAAGACAATTACCTAAGAATTGACATGTTCCACTTGTGCTCTTCCTATCTACCCTACAACCCGCATAGTCGGCATCCGAAAAACTCGTCATTGAAAATTGGCCGGTTTTCGGATACCACAAACCCATTTCAATAGTGCCCTTTAGGTATCTAATTAAGCGTTTAACCGCAATTATGTGAGATTCTTTAGGACAAGATTGAAAACGTGCACAAAGACAAACGGAAAACATAATATCCGGCCTACTAGCTGTCAAATAAAGCAAGCTACCTATCATGCTACGATATAATTTAATGTCTACACTTTTACCTTGTTCATCCTTGTCAAGCTTGGTAGTTGTTGCCATGGGAGTTTTGCTTACTTTAGATTCTTCAAGCCCGAACCTCTTGATTAGTTCCTTTGTGTACTTGGCTTGATTGATGAAGATCCCATCCTTCCTTTGCTTGATTTGGAGTCCAAGAAAATAGTTGAGTTCCCCCATCATAGACATTTCGAATTCATCCTTCATGCATGATTCAAAAGCTTGGCAAAGAGATTCATTAGTAGAACCAAAAATAATATTATCTACATAAATTTGCACAATAAGAATATCATTTTCTACATGTTTTGTAAACAAGGTTGTGTCAATTTTACCTTTCTTAAAACCATTTGAAATCAAAAATGAAGAAAGTCTTTCATACCAAGCCCTAGTGGCTTGTTTTAAACCATAAAGAGCTTTATCTAATTTAAAAACAAAATCCGGATGTGTAGGATCAACAAACCCGGGGGTTGTTCAACATACACTTCCTCTTCAATAAAACCATTTAGAAAAGCACTTTTAACATCCATTTGAAACAATTTAAAATCTTTATATGAGGCAAATGCTAGTGTCATCCGTATGGCTTCAAGCCGTGCTACGGGTGCAAAGGTTTCTTCAAAATCGATTCCTTCGATTGAGTGTAACCTTGGGCAACTAACCTAGCTTTATTCCTAACAACGTTACGCGGTTCATCCAACTTGTTCTTAAAGATCCACTTAGTTCCAATTGTTGGTCTATCGTGGGGCCTAGGAACAAGGTGCCAAACTTGGTTGCGCTCAAATTGATTGAGTTCCTCTTGCATAGCTAGCAACCAATATGAATCGGCCTCGGCTTCGAGGACGTTCTTGGGTTCAACATGAGAAATAAATGCATAATGTCCACAATAGTCATGAAGTTTAGAGCGAGTTGTTACCCCTTTTGATACATCACCTATGACGAGGTCCTTGGGATGATGTGGATTGTATCTCCAATCCTTTGGAAGTTGTTGAGTGGGCTCTTCTCCATTTGTTTGATCTTCATTTCCTTGAGCCTCTTGTATTTTAGCTTCACTTCCTTCATCATCCTTTGGCTTGTCTCCCATAGTAGGTGTATCCTCTAAGGTCACTTTCTCCAAGCCTTCATGCAAAGCATCTATTTCTACAACATTCTTAACAAACAAGTTAGATTCCTCAAACTTAACATGTATAGATTCCTCAATAGTCAATGATGACCTATTGAAGACTCTATAAGCCTTACTAGTACTAGAATAACCCACAAATATAGCCTCATAAGATTTAGGATCAAATTTTCCTAAATTATCTTTTGTATTTAAAACAAAACATTTGCATCCAAAAACCTTGAGATATGAAACATTTGATTTTCTAGAAAAGTACATTTCAAAAGAGGTTTTTGTAGTATTTTTACACAAGAAAACACGATTTGATATATAGCATGATGTATTAACGGCCTCGGCCCACAAATAATGTGGTAGACTGTATTCACTAAGCATTGTCCTAGCCATCTCTTGCAAAGTTCGATTTTTCCGTTCAACTACTCCATTTTGTTGTGGAGTTCTAGGACAAGATAGTTCATGCTTTATTCCATGTTCTTCACAAAAAGTGGTAAAGGGTTGGTTAATGAATTCACCTCCTCTATCACTTCTTATTCTTAAAATCGAAACATCTTTTTCTTTTTCAACTCTTTTCTTAAAAGTTTGGAAATACGAAAATGCTTGATTTTTATGCTCAAGAAAGAAAACCCAAGTAAAACGTGAAAAATCATCAACTAAAACAAATGCAAATCTATTCCCACTTAGACTTTTGGTTTGTGTAGGGCCAAATAAATCCATGTGGATTAACTCCAAAGGACGTGATGTTATGATATCCTTAATTGACTTGAAAGAAGACTTAGTTTGTTTCCCAAATTGACATGCGTCACAAACTCGGTCTTTTTCAAAATTCAAATAAGGAATACCTTTCACCATTGCCTTTGTGTTAAGCCTAGATATATGGTCAAAAGAAATGTGGCCTAATCTTCTATGCCACAACCAAGAGTCGTCATCGAGGGCTTTTAAACATGTTATATTACAAGACATATTTAACATATCTATCATATAAACATTACTTTCACGAAAACCGAAAAAACACACAAGCATTAGAAATTCTATCAATTACTTTACAAACAACATTATCAAAAACTACATCAAAACCTTTATCACATAATTGACTAACACTCAAGAGATTATGCTTGAGGCCGTCAACTAAAACTACATTCTCAATTAAAGGGATGTGCCAAGTTTTACATTATCAATACCGATGATTTTACCCTTGGCGTCATCTCCGAAGGTGACGGTGCCACCTTCATGGTATCTTGATAGGGTTGCAAAGTTGTTGATATCCCAAGTCATGTGCCTTGAGCAACCACTATCAAGATACCACAATCCTCTACGTCGTTGGGCTTTGGAAGGTGCCTATATCATTTAACAAAGTTGTTGACTTTGGTACCCAAACTTTCTTGGGTCCTTGAAAGTTAGTGTTTCGAACCCAAACATTATGAAAAGATACACTTAGTCTATCATAGCAAAAATTGGCTAAGTGTCCTTTCCGCCCACAATGTGAACATGAGAACACTCTTCCATACATGAATGCATGATGAGTGTGTGAAGTGTGAGCATGCTTTGGGGGTTTGCCACGATGTAAAGGTTGTGTGGTATGAACATAAGCATGAGCATGATGAACATTTTTCTTAGGGGCTTGTTTCTTAGGAAACATGGCCTCTATCTTCTTCTTATCAAACTCACTACACTTTTTCAAAACAATACCTAAAGAATCTATTCTTTCCTTAAGCATGGTAATCTCATTAGCATCAACAAATGGGGACTTGCCTTTACAAGAAGTCTTATATTTATCAAATTCATTTTTAGTGGAAACCAAAGTAGAATGCAAGTCATTATTTTCTTTAGAAAGATTTACAACTTGAAGACTAAGAGATTCATTTTCCTTTTTCATTTTTAAATATTTTTTCTTTAAGAAGTCATAGTTATGAGATAATTCTACAAAAGCTTCTCCTAACTCATCCATAGAAAGTTCATCATTAGGAGAAGTGGAAGGGGTTACCTTGCTTGTGCTTTCATTTGCCATGAAGCACATGTTGGCGGAATCAATCTCCTCCTCGGATTCGCTCTCGGAATCCCATGTAGCTTTCATTGCCTTCTTCTTGTGAGGCTTCTTTGAGGTGGAGGGCTTCACTTTATCCGGACACTCCGCCACTATGTGTCCCGGTCTTTGGCAATTGAAGCATATGATCTTTCTTTCTTCTTTGCCTCCTTGCCATCTCCTTCTACCTTAGAATT
The DNA here is from genome assembly GCA_038442645.1 of Agave tequilana. Lineage (NCBI taxonomy): Eukaryota > Viridiplantae > Streptophyta > Magnoliopsida > Asparagales > Asparagaceae > Agave > Agave tequilana. Next base: position 98,375 of record JAVJIF010014942.1, read on the forward strand.
TCGCCTTGTTATACATCCTCCGGACATTCTTGACAAGAAGTGAGAGCTCTTCGTCATCTTCTTCTTCATCGTCTTCATCGGAGTGTGTGGATTGGCTTTTGAAGGCTATAGTCTTCTTCTTAGAAGGAGCCATGTCCTCCCTCACTTTCCTCTCCATCTCATGGGTTTTGAGGTTCCCAATGAGACCAATTAGCTCCATCTCCTTCTTGTCATTGAGTTCCTTCAAGGTTGTTGCTTTTACTTCCCATGAAGGAGGAAGAGCCCGGATGATCTTTCTTACTCTTTGATCGTTATCAATAGCATCACCTAGAGAAGAAAGTCCATTAGTAATCTTTGTAAATCTTGTAACCATATCATCTATAGTTTCATTTTCTTGCATGCAAAAATTCTCATATTGGGACCGAAGAAGGTCAATCTTAGCCCTCTTCACTTGTGAGGTCCCTTCATGTGTAACTAGTAAATGTGTCCAAATTTCATATGCGGACTTACAATGAATAACTCTAGCTATGTCATCATCATTAAGGGCTTGAAGTAGTGCATAGTGAGCCCTAGCATTGGCATCAAATTCTTTGGTCTCTATTTCGGACCAAGTGGATTCATCACCGGGGGGTGCACTAAAGGGTTTGGTCACGGCCTTTGCAACTCGACTACCTAGAGATTGCAAGAAAACGGTCATCTTAACCTTCCATATGGGAAAGTTAAGTCCATCAAACTTAGGGGTGTCTTAATACCATCGGCCATCTTTACTAAGTGAGAATGAATGAAATGATTAGCAATATTAGGATCTTTCTAGGGTTGTTAAGCCAAGAGCCTAGTAACCAAGCTCTGATACCAATTGAAATACACCTAGAGGGGGGGTGAATAGGTGTAATTTGCTAATCTAATGATCTTTTTAAACTTAATAGAATGAGTGATGCAACGATCTCTCAAAACACGACTAAGAGCCGAATACCCCGTGAGAGGTTCTGAACTCCTTCCTCCCAATTCCCCTTAAAAATGGGTTAGAGGTGCGCAATGCAACCGTGTTGTATGAGATATGATCGAACAAGTAAAGAATGAAATGCTATGATGAAATACACACAATCAACAACACAAGTAAAACAAACAAGAGAAGATTGCACAAAGAAAAGGGTTAGTTCTCAAGCAAATAATTGAAGACAATATAAAGCAAGAGAAATGTAAAGCAAGATGACGCAAGGCAATCGCAAACACAATTGATTTGTTTCGAGGTTCGAGCCACCGCTCTAGTCCCCGCCTTCACCTCCGTGAAGGGTTTCCACTATCCACCGAGGATGCCGTACAAGTTTGGTCTACCGAAGACCCCAAGCCCTTAGCTTCACAACTTACAAAGAACTCCACCTAGGAGTTGTCTCCACAAGAACAAGGATCACAAGAACAATAGTGATCTCCTCAAGATCACAAAACTCTTTCTCAAACTCTTTTACAACACTCTCACTCTTTTTATAACTTCTCTATAGTATGAGTAAAGGACTTTTGGCTCTATGAAGTGTGGTGAGAAAACTTCAGTTGTAGAGTGATATTGGCAATCAAACACAACTGAAAAACAAACTTTAAAAGAGTTAGAAATGAAAGCTTTGAAACAATTTTTCTCTTTCTCTTGAAAACAATGAAAACAAAGGATTTTTTTCTAAGTGAATAACAAAGACCTATTGCCCTCTATTTATAAGGAGAGAATAGGTTAAAACTCTTTTCTTTACACCTAATTTGACCTGCAAAAGGCCTCCAACAACTCTCTAAAACTCTGATAAAGAAGACAGAAAAAATAGATTTTCAGACTTGCCCAAAGAGGAAAGAGCTGTTGGCCAGCAGCAGGCTTGGCGGTCGACCGGTCCGGTCGACCGTCGCCTTGCTGGCAAAGAGCCGTTGGGCTCCGGTCGACCGTCTCCTCAAAGGAAACACAGTTTCCTTAGTGCGGTCGACCGGGCGGTCGACCGAAACAAATCGAGAGTGGCCTGCTTACGGTCGGTCGACCGGGCCGGTCGACCGACAGACGTGCACAAACGTGCACGTCCTGACACAGGCGCCGGTCGACGGGGCGGTCGGCCGGTCAACCTGAAACAGGGAAAAACTGGCAGGAATTTGAAGTTGGGAATTTTTGTGAAAAAATATTTTGAGATACTTATAGCTAAGTATTATGCAAAAATAGTCTATACACATGTTTTAAACAAGATATTCAATTTGTAATAAGTTTGGATACATGTATATATAAACTTAGGCATAAAACTTAGAAACAAACATTTTTAAAACATAGAATTTTGTAAGGAAAAATGTGTGTGTGTATCCTAGAGCCAAATATCATATACTCAAACTTTAACATTCTATTCTTACAAAGATCTAAGGACTTCAAGGCTTCAAGAGGGGCTTTCTCCACTTGATCTTCAATTTTGCATCTTGAGCCCAATTTGAGTTATATTGAGTCCAAGTCACCTTCCTTTAGGGAAGAAAACACCTATGCAAGATAGAAAACCTGAAACACACTTAAACAACAAATAATATTAGTACAAATAACTAATATGTTTTGTAATCATCAAAACACACTAAAGACGGGTGATTGTAACTTTGGGCCAACATAAGAGTCTACAAGTCATACATAATAATAAAACTAATAATGATACTAAATCAAGTTAATTAATAATAATAAGATAATAGGTAGAATCAGGTAAATATTTAAAATTAATTATATGGTATTATTAAATAAGGGATATTAATAATAATAAGATAATAGGTAGAATCAGGTAAATATTTAAAATTAATTATATGGTATTATTAAATAAGGGATATTACAGCTGCTCTTGAAAAAACGCGATGGCTCGTATCCAGACGCGATTACTCAAACAAGTTGATACACTGTGAAAGTCGCAGTCTTCCCGTACCAGTGAAGAAAGAGCTCAGACTCCCCCATCATCACAACATGACAGAGAATCCGCGCAATCCACCGGTAACTCAAAGCGCGATCGGTCGTAGACTCGCGACGATGATGAGCGCTCTAAAGACTCAGAGCGTCCTCGAACCCTAAAAGTTTTCTTATATTGAGGATATCGCGGATCTAGTCCAAAAGCGGCTCAACCAAACGGGCTAGTAATTTTCAAAAGGAATGGAGCTCAACAGTTGAAGCCTTCTGACTTAACACTGTCGGAGGAAATTACCACACTCCATTTCTCGAGAAAGTTTGTGATGCCCACCTTTGAAGATGTAACTGTCAGTTTGCTTCTCGGAGAAAGTTCTAGAGGAATAGTAACCATCTCCTCACGGTGAGGATGAAACCAGAGGAGAGCCTGACTATATCAGCTACTTCTAGAGCCAAATGGCACTGGTGTATAATTGCAACGAAGACATAGCCGCCACAACGTTCATCAGTGGATTTCAAATCACCCACTCAATCTACAAGCATCAGGTGAAGAATTATGTAACCAAGATGAGGGACATCCTCGTCGAGAGCAAAAGTACATTCAGATTGAGGAAGCAATGCGGGGTCCGAGGGTGAGAAGCCTAAGCAACATATCCCCTCAAAGAAGATACTGAGCCACAGTTCTGTCGCGGTTCACAAACTGCCCTGACATATGCGCGAGTTGAGCAAGGACGATGCTACAGAGCCTGACCTAATTTTATTTTGGATCGCCATCGATCACGTGTTTAACTCCATCAAAGACCAACCCTGGGTCAGGCGTCTCGCATGACCTCTCTCACAGAACCCAAAGGGACCAGGATCTCAAAAGTACTGTGCCTTCAATAACGGAATGGGTCACCCCACCGTCAACTGGACCCTCCGATGACAACTCCAAGACTTGGTTAATTAGGGATATCTCCAAGAGTTCATCCTCAACTCAAGACAGCTTTTGGAGACTAAGATACACAGGGAGCCCCCATGAGACATCCAGGCCTGACAGCTCTCTCATCCAGTATCGACAGGAGAATGCAATCTTCGACACCTCCCCGAGGGCGCCACCACAAAGGGAAGGACCATTTAGTTAATGAGGCTCAGAGAGACAACTACCAACGTAGTGACGAACCCACCTTCATCATCGAGCAGGCCAATCTACTTCTCGGTGACCGATCCCTACGCCATGCACTTTTCGCACTACGACGCTTTAGTCGTGACAATGCAAATCGGTTGTTGTTGAATTTCAAAAATCTTGGTCGACGAAGAGAGTAGTGCCAACATTCTATACGGACGCGCCTTAGATCGGATGGAGGATACTCCCGAGTTAGCTAGGGAGATGATTCTCCCTTAGACCCAATCACTTCTCTATGGATTTGACGAGAGCCAGGCGCGCTCGCAAGGAACAATTATGTTCCCCGTCCGAGCACAACCGTACAACTTTCTTATAGAGTCCTGCGTCCTTGACGTCGAATCTTCCTACAATATTATCCTCGGGAGGCCATGAATTCATATGATGCGGGCAGTCCCGTTCACCCATCATCAACTTCTGAAGTACCCCACACTGATAGACATGGCTGACATAAGGGGTGACCAGGTGGTGACCCGAACCATAGCCACAGTAGCACGAAAGAAGTCCGGCTGGATGACAAAGTCCTGCCAAGCAGTCTCTGATAAAGATTCCCATATGGATAAGAAGTAAAAGAGAATTACTGACCGATAACAATTACAGAACGACAAAAACCAAGACTCTGACCCCCTATCGAGTAGTAGGATCCAGACCCCGACTCTCCCTTTGAATCGAAAGACCCAGACAGCAGGACCAAGGAGAAACCCGAGTTATTTCTTGTAGAACAACATCATCCAAAGCAAGTCCTCTGAGTTGGCTCAAAGTTGCATCCTCAAGAGAAGACCTTATTCAAAAAGTTTCTGTCAGACAATTTGAATGTATTCGCATGGGCTTCCACTGATATGCCTGGAATCGATCCCAGTATTATCTGCCATAAGTTCTCCATCAAGGCGAACGCAAATCCAATAAAGTAGAAGCAAAGGAGAATGAACGAGGAACAAAATCAGGCCATCAGTGATGAAGTTGATTGCTTAGTAAAGGTCGGCTTCATCTGAGAGACCTTCTACCCCGACTGGCTCTCCAATCCCATCCTCGTGAAGAAAAAGAATGGCAAGTGGAGGGTCTGCATCGACTTCATTAACCTCAATGAAGCTTACCCAAAGGATAGCTTCCTCCTCCCGAGGATTGATCAACTAGTAGAAGCAACTGCGGGCCGTAAACTCCTCAGCTTCATGGACGCCTACTCCGGGTACAACTAGATCAAGATGCATCCACCAGATGAAAGCAAGACTGATTTCACCACTGGTTGGGGAATCTATTGCTACAAGGTGATGCCCTTCGAACTCAAAAATGTTGGGGCCACCTTTCAGTGCATAGTCATCAGGGTCGTCAAGGATTTAATCGGGAGACCGATGGAGGTGTACGTCGAAGACATGTTGATAAAAAGTACCATGCATAAGGATAACCTCCAATATCTAGGCAAAGCATTTGACCTCCTACAAAATATAAAGGTAAAGCTCAATCTCCAGAAGTGCACATTCGGGGTTGCCTCCGGAAAGTTCTTAGGGTACATGGTTACTCAACGAGGCATCAAGACTGACCTCAATCAGATATCTGCCATCTTGAACATGAGGTCACCGACATGCGTGAAAGGTGCCCAGATGCTGAACGGACGCCTCGCTGCCCTGAACCGATTCATCAGCCAGTCCACGGCAAATGCAAACCCTTCTTTCAAGCCTTGAAGAAAAGCGGGGGTGATTTCTGTTGGAACCATGAATGCGAGTCAGCTTTCCAAAGTCTGAAGAAATTATCTGACTTCACCACCACTCTTGTCCAAGCCGACCTCGGGGGGGATGTTGTTCTTTATCTACCCATCTCAGAGTCAACCGTGAGTGGAGCCCTAATTCGGGAAGAAAAAAGCATACAGAAGCCGGTATACTATGTCAGCTATTCCATGAATGGACCGTAAAACCTGTACCAAAGCCTGAAAAAGTTAGTGCTTGCTCTCTTCATCAATTCGAGAAAACTCAAGTACTACTTGAAAAACACCTAGAGGGGGGGGTGAATAGGTGTACTTGCTAATCTAGAAACTAAATGCGCTAAATGCGGAAGCTAATGCAAATTTTGCAATCACACTTAATACAACCAACAAGTGTAGCCGAATTCCCCGTGAAGGGCTCTGGACTAACTCCTCTTGATTCCCCTTGAATGGGTTGAGGTGCTATGTGAAGCTCTTGTGGTTAAGTATAAGTGAGGTACACACACAAGCAATCCAAGCATATAATGAATAAGCAATATGAATCAATGCAAGGACAACACAAGCAAATAGATATGATATGGCAATATGAATTATGCTCAACACAAGCAAATATGATATGATGTTATGAATGATGTTTTGCACAATATAAAGAGAGAGAGAGTTAGAGAGATAATGGATCAAACGCAAACACAAAGATATATTTCGAGGTTCGAGCCCCTAGCTCTACATCCCCGCCTACACCACCGTGTAGGATTTCCAATCCACTATCTCCCACCGAGGGAACCTCTACCGAAGAGGATTTGTTACAACAATAGGAGTACCGAACTCCTCTCTCAAACACCGCCTCACAACCGAGGGGTAGGCCCGTAGCCAATACAACAACCGATCCACCTCACACTTGAGGGTACAAACCAACAACCAACTCCACCTCACCAAGAGGGAGTAAACACCAACCCAAATCAACCTCACCAAGAGGGATACAAGAAATCAAGGGGTTTACAACAAGTGGTATATCTCAACCACAAACCTCTTTCCTTTTTCTTTTCCACAAAACAAGATCCTAATAGATTAGGATAGAAGATATAGCTCAAGTGTGGAAAACAAGGTGTTTTTGGAAACAAAGAGAAACTACTTGGGAAATCTCTTGTAAATGATAGAAAATGAAAACCAATACAATATCCCAAAAATCTAGTTCTCTTTGATTTTCCAAAACCCAAAACAATAAAGATGAAATCTTTTTAGCACAAAAACTATTTTGAAAACTTGTTTAAACACTAGAGAAACACTGAAATTTTTCTTCTTAAAAATCTTATCAAAACAGCCCAAGAGTTGGGGTATTTATAGCCCCAAAACAAAACTAGCCGTTAGGCTGATGTGGCAGCCTGACAGGCTTGGCGGTCGGCCGCCCGGTCGACCGCCAACGGTCAAAAATGTGACCGTTGGGCAAACCCGGTCGACCGCCCGTTCGACCCAAATAAACAGAGAGCACTGCTCTCAGTTACGGTCGACCGTCCGGGTCGACCGCCCTTGTGTCTGCCAGACGTGCACGGCTCTGTGCACGTTGGTCGACCTCACGGGTCGACCGGCCCTTGGTGCGGTCGACCCATGCGGTCGACCGACCTGGCCTGTCAGTCACAATTCAGGGCAGAAAAACATAAGTTAAAATATTTTAGAAAATCTTTTAAGTCTTGTAAAAATACCCAAAAATAGTTTTATCATTTTGCATTGATATGTAAACATGTGATAAAAAGTTTAGCTCAAATATCAATCAATATGAACTATTTTTGTGTCTTATCATTTTTACCAAAAACCAAAACATGTATTTTTATCAAACTTGGATTTTTCAATACATGAATAGGAAAGTCAAAATAAGTTTGTTTAAAAGTTAAGCATGCATGTATAGAATGAAACAACTATACATATATCAATTAAACTTGTTTTGATCAACTATTCATGAAAACCAAAAACCAAACATAAAACGTGTGTGTTTGTGCACTTGAGCATATCAACTATACATATCTTTACAAATGGATCTAAAACACACTAAACTAAACTAGGATACCTAAGTCTTCTTAACGATCTTCATCTTCAAGTAGACCCGATCCAAAACTCCATCCATGGGCTAGGCAATGTGTGAACTTGAATCTTGAGCCCTGGAATCACCATGAAAAGCTTCTAAACTCCTTGTTGAAGCTAATCACCAACTAATATCTTGGTATAAGATCTGAGACTAAAAACACAAGAATATTAGTAAACATAACTACATGAGTTAATCATCATCAAAACTAGGGTGGAAGGCCTTTGGGCCAACAATCTCTCCCTTTTTGATGATGACAAAACTCATGGAGTTATATATGCATGGATTAAAGTTAAGCTTCAAAGAAGTTCCCCTTAACTCATGCATAAACAAATAAACATAAATATGCAATGAATATTAAACATGAATGCATATCTATACAAAAACAATAAAAGGTTCTAGATACCAATGAAATGTTTAAAAACAAAACATGCTCTAGAAACCAATTAAAATTAAACTAAATTAAACTTAATATATGCAAAACACAAACATGCATATATAAAACTCATAAACTCAAAATCTTTCTCCCCCTTTTTGTCAATCATCAATAAAGGGGTAAACAATCAAAACAAAATAAAATCATCTCACCCTTTTTAATACAAAGAATCAATAAAGGGTAAAAAGCAAAACTAAATCAATAAATTTTTCTCCCCCTTTTTGTCTAAAACAAAAAACAAAACTAATTAGGGGTGACAATCAATTAAGGTACCAATTGAAAAGATGTCAAAGAATAGCATCTTGATACCAATTGAAAGGAAACAAACAAAAAAAATATTGATACCAATTTTAAGCAAAACACATGAAAATCTTGATACCAATTTAAATTAAATTTAATAAATTTTGAATGTCTAAACAAAAATTTTGATACCAATTGTAAATGTTTTTCATTTTGAACATATGATACCAAATTTAAATTTTCAATCATAAAGTATGGGAGTACAAATACCAATTGAAAGACAAAATCAAATTTTCTCCCTCTTTATGAAATACAAACTAAAATAATGCGTAGGCTTGATACCAATTTAAAAGTAATCAATTGAAACAAAATTGAAGCTCAAGGTATTGGGTTATGCTAAGCTTGAGTAAACAAAAAAATTTGTGATATTTTTGAACACAAATAAAACATATATATGTATTAAAGATAGATACCAATAGAAATTGATATTCTTTAAAATGAAAGCATACATACATACAAACATATATGAGTATACAAGAAAGGTCAAAATTGATACCAATTGAAAGAATTCAATGATACCAATTGAAATAACAATAATGATCAACTGTATATCTCATATAACTACCACCCAATCATGGTTCAAGTTTTAAATGATTTACACTCTAAGGCATACATGAACATGATCTCCCATCCAACCTCCCATGGAGGTAGGGGTTTTCAAAAATAGGTTTGAAAATAGAGTACGGTTGAAAATATCTACCATAAGAAGAATACCGTAACTAGTTATAAGAAAAAGTTGTAAACTAGCACGAAATCCTTCAAGTAAGGAATAAACTAAAAATAATTTTCATTAAACACATGTAAATCACATAGCACTTAAAACACTCAATATTCAATAAAGTCCATACACGCTCATGAAAACATACTCATGAGAAATATTTTAAAAATGGTGAGTGTACAAGTAATGTGTGATATGACATTATGAAATTTTCAATTAAGCTCAAAATTCCTTGAAACAAGAAAACACGAAAATCATTAAAACTTATTTAATCTTCAAGGTATATATATGTCCTATACAAATTAAAGTGTACATACATATCCAAACACAACGAGTCCACAAAATATATGCGTTAAGGCACGTGCTCAAAAAGATGTATATGTATAAACGATAATTTGGATAAAATGGACATATACATGAAGTTAAACATATAAACATAAAAACATGAAAAACTAAATTTTCATTAAAACAAAATTTTCATATCAAGGCATATGTTTGTTTTGTCAAACATAAAGTATATATACATATCCCTAAACACAATTGAGTTCATATATATAGATTTACATGAAAGGCAAATGACTCAAGGGGTATACATGTATATCTTAAAGTTTGGCAAAATAGACATATACATGAAATGAAAAACTCATACACATAAAACAAATTCACAAATAGGAATACAAGTTTAAAATGTATGAATCATCAAAACTAGACTATACTAGCACATCTAATGGGTTTAAATAAGCAATCAAGCCCAAACATATATAGATTTATTTGTGGCCCACTATATGCACAAGTATAAATCCTAGTTTTAATGAAAACTAACATTTACACATATATTCAAAACATGAAGCATCAAAAATAAGATAAAAATCAACATGATAAGCAAAAACATGATTATTATGAATATCCACATGTTATTAGATTTATGATGTACATGATAGCTAATCAAATACGAGAACACAAGATAATAATCCATATTAAACATGGGTGTCTCAAATACTATACATGTATGTTAAGAATCTAATTTACATGACATTTTCATACTAATCACTAAACAATGAAACATGCTATAAACAATGAATATGAAAAGCATGTAAACAATAATTAGGAGTTAGGAATCGTTACCAAAATCTAGAAGGCAACTTCCCTTGTCTCCAAAACATGGTGGTCCTCTCCACCAAAACTCCCTTGAAAGTGATGCATCCAATTGATTTCCATGAAGCTCGGATCGCATCCACTCCAAGGTACCATCACTCTCACGTCATGTGAGAGCCCACACCTACATCAAAAACTCTAGGGATGGTCTTTGGTACCCATATCTTATTGGGTCCATGGGGGTTAGTACCTTCTCTAACCCAAACAAATTTAGTTGCTAAATTTGAAGTATGTAATCTATCAAAGCAAAATTTAGCAAGGTGGCCCTTACGTTCACAATGTGTACAAGTGTACACATGAGCATACATAGTGTGATGGTGTCCGTGAGGAGCATGTGTATGCCGTGGAGGGTGTGCATGCATAAAAGATGGAACTTGTTTCTTTCGAACTAAGGTTTCCAACCGTGAGTGGTTCATGGCACATTGGCTCATAGTGGAGCCCAAACAATCCATTTTCTTCTTAATTAAATTTATATCATTTTCAATCAAAGAAAAAGTGGAGCATGCAATGGATGAAGTGTGTGATACTACCCTAGCATGGTAAACATAAGAAACAATATCATTTTTCAAAGATCTATTTTTACTTAAACAAATTTCTAATTCTTTTGAAATAAAATCAATTTCATTTTTCAAAACATCATTTTCTTTTAAAACAAAATCAACTTTTGAAGATAAACTTTCATTCTTCTTCAAAAGTGTTTCACAATCATTTTTAGATTTTAAAAAGTCATTTTCTTTAAGTGCAAGATCAAGTTGAGATTTTAATGAATCCCTCTCATTAGCAATCTCCTCTTTCTCTTGCAAAACAATATCAAGTCTAGCAATCAAATTTTTATTTTCATTATTAATGCCTAGACTTTTCTTTTTCAAAACATTATATTTTTCTATTAGTTTTTCACACACAATAGATAGTTCTTCATTTAAAACATGGGGATCAATATTATCATCACATGAAGAACTAGCACTATCATTACAATCTAAGTGGGGTTCCGAATGTACCTCAAGGGAGTCATTCCCTTGGACCATATAGCATTGTGAGTCGGATTCTCCACTAGATTCCTCCGGTTGGATTTGCAATTGAAGCTTGGAGGTGGTGGTTGTTATCAACTTGTTCCACATTGCAAAAGCGGAATCAAGGTTAGAAACATGCATAAGATATTCTTTTGAAAGCATGCTTCTAATGGCCTCAAGAGCTTGTGCATTGGCCCCTATATGATTGCGGTCACCAAGATAACATCTCTTGGTAGCGGTAAGGAAAACATGCAATCCTAGGGTCTTCAAATAGCTACTCATCATAACCTTCCAAATCTCAAGTCTAGAAATGTCAAACATAGGAGGGCTATCCATGAGGGCAAACTAAATGTGTGCAAACAAACAAATGCAAACAAGATTAGCCTAAAATGAGGATCTTTAACTCTAGGTTGTTAGACTCAAAATCAGAACACTTGGCTCTGATACCAATTGAAAAACACCTAGGGGGGTGAATAGGTGTACTTGCTAATCTAGAAACTAAATGCGCTAAATGCGGAAGCTAATACAAATTTTGCAATCACACTTAATATAACCAACAAGTGTAACCGAATTTCCCGTGAAAGGCTCTGGACTAACTCCTCTTGATTCCCCTTGAATGGGTTGAGGTGCTATGTGAAGCTCTTGTGGTTAAGTATAAGTGAGGTACACACACAAGCAATCCAAGCATATAATGAATAAGCAATATGAATCAATGCAAGGACAACACAAGCAAATAGATATGATATGGCAATATGAATTATGCTCAACACAAGCAAATATGATATGATGTTATGAATGATGCTTTGCACAATATAAAGAGAGAGTTAGAGAGACAATGGATCAAACGCAAACACAAAGATATGTTTCGAGGTTCGAGCCCCTAGCTCTACATCCCCGCCTACACCACCGTGTAGGATTTCCAATCCACTATCTCCCACCGAGGGAACCTCTACCGAAGAGGATTTGTTACAACAATAGGAGTACCGAACTCCTCTCTCAAACACCGCCTCACAACCGAGGGGTAGGCCCGTAGCCAATACAACAACCGATCCACCTCACACTTGAGGGATACAAACCAACAACCAACTCCACCTCACCAAGAGGGAGTAAACACCAACCCAAATTAACCTCACCAAGAGGGATACAAGAAATCAAGGGGTTTACAATAAGTGGTATATCTCAACCACAAACCTCTTTCCTTTTTCTTTTTCACAAAACAAGATCCTAATAGATTAGGATAGAAGATATAGCTCAAGTGTGGAAAACAAGGTATTTTTGGAAACAAGCAACAAAGAGAAACTACTTGGGAAATCTCTTGTAAATGATAGAAAATGAAAACCAATACAATATCCCAAAAACCTAATTCTCTTTGATTTTTCAAAAACCCAAAACAATAAAGATGAAATCTTTTTAGCACAAAACTATTTTGAAAACTTGTTTAAACATTAGAGAAACACTGAAATTTTTCTTCTTAAAAATCTTATCAAAACATCCCAAGAGTTGGGGTATTTATAGCCCCAAAACAAAACTAGCCGTTAGGCTGATGTGACAGCCTGACAGGCTTGGCGGTCGGCCGCCCGGTCGACCGCCAATGGTCAAAAATGTGACCGTTGGGCAAACCCGGTCGACCGCCCGGTCGACCCAAATAAACAGATAGCACTGCTCTCAGTTACGGTCGACCGTCCGGGTCGACCGCCCTTGTGTCTGCCAGACATGCACGGCTCTGTGCACGTCGGTCGACCTCACGGGTCGACCGGCCCTTGGTGCGGTCGACCCATGCGGTCGACCGACCTGGCCTGTCAGTCACAGTTCAGGGCAGAAAAACATAAGTTAAAATATTTTAGAAAATCTTTTTAAGTCTTGTAAAAATACCCAAAAATAGTTTTATCATTTTGTATTGGTATGTAAACATGTGATAAAAAGTTTAGCTCAAATATCAATCAATATGAACTATTTTTGTGTCTTATCATTTTTACCAAAAACCAAAACATGTATTTTTATCAAACTTGGATTTTTCAATACATGAATAGGAAAGTCAAAATAAGTTTGTTTAAAAGTTAAGCATGCATGTATAGAATAAAACAACTATACATATATCAATTAAACTTGTTTTGATCAACTATTCATGAAAACCAAAAACCAAACATAAAACGTGTGTGTTTGTGCACTTGAGCATATCAACTATACATATCTTTACAAATGGATCTAAAGCACACTAAACTAAACTAGGATACCTAAGTCTTCTTGACGATCTTCATCTTCAAGTAGACCCGATCAAAAACTCCATCCATGGGCTAGGCAATGTGTGAACTTGAAGCTTGAACCCTGGAATCACCATGAAAAGCTTCTAAACTCCTTGTTGAAGCTAATCACTAACTAATATCTTGGTATAAGATCTGAGACTAAAAACACAAGAATATTAGTAAACATAACTACATGAGTTAATCATCATTAAAACTAGGGTGGAAGGCCTTTGGGCCAACACTACTTTCAAACCTTTCCGATCACAGTCCTCACGGAGCATCCCCTAAGAAGCATTATAGAGAACCCAGAAGCGATGGGGCAAATATTGAAATGGGCATCAGAACTGAAACCCTATGGACTCAGATTCGAGCCGAGGACAATAATCAAAGGGCATATCTTGGCGGACTTTATTGCTGACTTCACCCCAAAGCCACGGAGCAATGTCACTTACTGGAAGGATGGATTCTGAATGTGGATGGAGCTTCAAACAGCATGGGGGCAGGCATCAGAGTTGTCCTCACCACTCCAGAAGGATCTATCATCGAGCAGTCCATTACTCTCAGCTTCCCGGCCCCAACAATGAAACTGAGTATGAGGCAGTCCTAGCTGGACTCTGAATGACGATCACGCTCGGGGTCACTGGGCTCGAAGTTCAATGCAACTTTTCACTGGTAGTCAACCAAGTCAATGGAGAATACATCACAAGAGATGCTCGTATGGCAGAGTATCTACAATTGGTCCTCGAGCTAAAATCTAAAATTTCTCGATGTAGCTTCAAATGGGTCTCCAGATATGAAAACAATCATGCTGACTCACTTGCCAACCTGGAGGCAGCCACAGAGTTTCAATTCAGACGGGAGATTCCCAGCGAGCACATCGCCAACCCGAGTATCCACAGACCGATCGGAGAGGTCCTTTGCCTTGATACCTCGCCAGAATGGAGGGATCCTATTATTGCTTATCTAAAGGATATGTCTCCCTTCGTCGACAGAGCGAAGGCACAAAAGCTCCTACACTTGGCCACCAGATACATGCTCATCGGGGATATCTTATATAAGAAGTCTTACTTCAAGCCTCATGCTGACTCCTACCTGAGGTGCCTCGGACCAGACGAAGCTCAGAGAGTGATGCAAGAAATCCATGATGGCGATTGTGGGAACCGTTTGGGAGGCCGCTCCCTCGCCCATATTACTTGCCCAAGATATTTGGTAACACTAAGGATTACATGAAGAAATGCTCCAAGTGTCAGAGATTCGCCCACAACGACCTCTCAGAGTCCAGCCTATATGGGTTCTACCTTGACGGCTACTCGAGCCAGTCAACAGCCTATACGGGTCCTACCCTGATGGTTACCCCTCGGGGAGTCCCCTGAAAGATGAAAACTCGCCCACAATGACTGCTCGGAGCTTAGGTCATGGCTACCCGAGTGAGTCAACAGCCTATATCGGATCCTACCCTGACGGCTCCCGCTTAGGGAGTCTCCTGAAAGATGGAGGCTCATCCATAATGACTGCTCATAGCTCAGCCCATGGCTACCCGAGTGAGTCATCAGCCTATAGTGGGTCATACTCTGACAGCTACCCCTCAGAGAGTCTTCTGAAAGATAGACTCGCCTACAGTGACTGCTCAATGTCAGCCTATATCGGGTCTTCACCCTGATGGTCAACCGAGTGAGTCAACAGCCTATATTAGGTCCTACCTTGATGGCCACCCCTTGGGGAGTCTTCTGAAAGATAGAATTAGCACACAATGACTGCTTAGTGTCAGCCTATACAGGTCTTCACCCTGACGACCAATCGAGTGAGTCAACAACCTATATTGACTCCGACCCTGACGGATATCCTCGAGGAGTCCTGAAAGATGAAGGCTCACCCACAATGATTGCTCGAAGCTCGGCCCATGGCTACTTGAGCGAGTCAACAACTTATATCGGGTTCTACCCTAATGGTTACCCCAACAACGCAACTCTGTAGAAGGGATTTTTCTCGCTCAGGTAAACTTTGTAGGTATCACTGTGGGACGAACCCCACTCGAGAACTACATACCAATCCATTCCAGACGTCTCAGAGCCAAAGCAGTCATCCAAGCAGACATTCAACAAAAGACAATAAAAAAAAAAGCAATCTAAACAATATTTTCATTTCAATTTACTTTTTTTTATTACATCCATCCACATATAAGCATGGTTACATGTAACAAGATTAATACAAGATCAATTACATGTGTGTGTTCTTCCTGAGAGAAACATACACGCTCTGTGTCGCGTCCCTAACAACGTCCAGGAGATGACTCCTAAACAAATAATTCACCATTTCTAGGAGGGCAATGATACGCAAAAGTCCCAGAAAGATGCCAGCAAGAGAGATCACCTCTCGAACTGCAGACCGAGGCCTGCAAGGCAATGATGATGTCAACGCCAAGCCTGTAACTCCGAAGATAAACTCGGAGCAGTGGTAGGCAAAGTAGTGGCACCCAACATGAGACAGTCTCAGGATTCAGAACCATCATCAAGCACACCATGCTCCTTGCTCCATGCACACTTTTGAGGAAGGAGAAAAGTGTCGAGCCCTAACCCCTCCTCGGCCTGATCTGATGAAAGACCAGATGTGCAGATCAAGTAAAAGCAAGAGCCCTACCTGTCCTTCCTGATAGCTGGGCCTAATCGCGAAAACCGAAGTTCCTTCATGCATTATGAAAATTAAAGTTCCTCGACAAACGAACACCTTAACATCAGGAGCACAGCAATTATCTCTATCCTTTCCCTCTTCTTTCTCTACCAGACCACCCATAGAACAATATAAAATCTTAGAAGTAAGAAATTTTCAAGAAGCAGCGCAGATCTTTCTATAAAATTTCGCCCTATTTATAGAGGAAAATGAAGCTCAAGCGTCGACCATTCAAAATTTCAATCCCCAAGAAGACGAAGGCTACCCGATCAGGGGCCTACACGTCTCGCGATGGTTTAGATCCGAACTGTCATGCTTGATACATCACACCAACCTTGATCGTCATGACTCTTCGAAAAGTGACAGTTACTTGACTGATATGATGACAGATTGGACACGCATTTAAAACTATGCCAGCCTGTAGAGGCACGGACTAAAAAATAAAAATTGAAGTGACACAGGCAGCCCGAGGCTTAACTCAAGAAGTCTGATCCCCTCCTTTTCTCTCAGAGCCCCTGGGGACACATAATTCTCTAGGACACGTTACCGACCACCCGCCAAAAAGAGGAAAGCAGATGGGGCATCTGTAGTGGTCGGTTTTCGACCCCATGAAATTACGACACGTGTTCATCTAATCCCTGGGGGGATGCATAACATGTTGCTCTCTCTAGAACATTTGAAGGAGAATTTCAGTCTCATTCAAACTCCATGCAGTTCAAACAGTTAGAAAATTAGAGATAAAGTCGGTTGTAAGTACCCCTATCTCTAGCCAAATCCACATTTGAACCTAATTGTTACAGCTCTGAAGTGAATTGATTATATCAATAGCTGGACAATGATCTCTGGATAAAGAAGAACGTGAGTCAAATCAGGATGTTTCGCTCCAACCGCCTTCAAAATAAGCAGTTGAGATAGGATAGATGTTCAGATAAATGAGAACTCTATAACCTTATCTAACAGAAACTCATATGCATAAATAGAAGACCCCTTCCAACGAGAAGGGGACGATCAATTAATCTCAGAGATCCTAGCAATAGAGATTAGGCGACCACCATTGTAAGTTTCCTCAAATTATAGTGGAACTCCCTCTCTCTCTGTGATCCCTTTCAGGCTTTAATGTAAATCTCTGCGTGTCTTTTAGCTTGATTTCTGCAATTTATTCTTTAATTTCTTGCAAATTGGTGAGTAAATAACTCCTCCTGGAATAACCCACCGCATTTGTATTAATTAAAGCACATTTCAAATCCAGATTAAGGCTAGTTGAAAGGTAGGCCCAAGCTATGCTCGAACACCTGTCAATAAGATTTTAGTATTGTATCATGTACTGTTTACATTCCTTTTTTATTTTTGGTTGTTTATTTAACAAAGACCATGCCCCAATTTTAAACCTAGGACCTACCCTAATCCGATCCCCCACTCCTCACCACTGAGCTTGCCTTCAATGGATACAAATCCAACTTTGTATTTGATTTGGTACTCAATCACAGATTGGCATGTAAGAAATGAAGTTGTATGCATAAATTTTGCACAAAAATCTCCAAGAAACTTCCATCTGGGTAGGAGAGCTTCCTTATAAAAAAAAAAAATTCAAGATTTAGAGGGACCACAGAAGGAAAAGGCACTCAAATGTATCCATGGAAGGACATGTCATTTTCTATAGAAAGCAATATGAAATCACTGAGTACAAAATATACCAAACTAATATGCAGAAAGAAAAAATAGTTACCTGGTAGAATATTAACTGGTTCCATCAATTTCCATTCGCATAATAATGTTATATTTTCTTTCCTGCAATAGAAAAATTGACATAAGATTGAAATTATGTTAGAAAACACAAATTAAGTTTGGAAATTAGAAGCAACCCAAGTTGGTGGTAAGCAAACTGAGGAGACCCATGCCATAATTAGTTCAGAAACAACCCAAAACAAGAAACATGATTCGTTCAGGAATTTTGTCAAACAATTTGTGCGCATAATAGTATTCTTCTACAATAAAACTAACAAACGAACAAAGAAGAGATTCTTTGCGTTGCACTCTAATTTTGCTTGAATCAACCAAGATATTCCTCAATCCTCACTAACCTACCTATGACTCTTTCTGATTGCATTGTGGACTGGTGTTTGAGTAAATGCGTTTGGACTCTGAATGGATCTGAGACCCAATAGTAAATCAAATAGGCGCATATAAGATGAGTAGAATTTTATGAAATGATTCTGAGGAAAACATTCAACTTATTAGGAAAGAAAAGCTTACTTGTGCTACAAATATTTGACTAGTCAAGTTATTATGCTCCATACACTCCATACAGGAGGGTTCACTGAAGTTTGAAACTTACCAATTTTACTATTATATCATAAATTAAAGAAGAAAAGTTCTACCAAACTTTCTTTTAAGTCATGTCAACGACCAAACAACTCTCTTTTGCCTTTTCATCACTTTTCAAGAACTCAATGAGAGAATACACATATTCTTAATTTCCCCAAGAAATTTTCTGGGTAGCCTTTCTCTTTGCTACTTTTGGTTATGGGTCCTATTGTTCTCATGGCATCTAATTCATAGCCAACCAGTCTACAAGTAGAGCTCCATCATTAGCATAAAGAAACCAATGCTTCATTCTTTTGTGCATGTTCTTCATCTTTATATACACACGTCTCGCTCTATTTTCCCTCCAGAGAAAAGAAATGGTTGATATGGACTCTGAAATTGGTCGTTTCTTCAAGATTTTGATGCCTAATTTCTCTATTAAGTTGGTAAGTTTGATCTCTACCTATATCATGCATGAATCTGTTTCAATTACTATTCTTTGATGTAGGATTTCTCACAAATCTCTTTACTGATGTCTGAATGCAGTTTTTTCCTCCTCGTGTTGCCGAACAAATTAGAAAGAGCAAGAGCAGGGACAAGATCACTCTAGTGAGCCCCAATTGTAAGATGTGGCATGTCAACCTTCACATTGAAAACAATGGCGTGTTTATGGGAGGAGAGAACTGGCAAGATTTTATACGAGACAATGAGTTAGAAGCTGGATACATATTGCATTTCAAATATAAAGGTAATATGGTGTTCACCTTCAGAATCTATGACAAAACCTCTTGCGAGAGAGCCTCAGGAAAGAAGAAGATCATCAAAGACTACATCGACTTGGAATCAGACTCTCGTACGACATATTTTTCTCTCTTACGCTCTCTCCTTTTCTGTTTCAAATTTTTTATCAATCAAAGTGTGTTTCACATTTCTTCTCAAAAAATAATAATTGTGTTTCAGATTCAACTCCAATGCAAGCAGTTCGTTCTAGTCAGAAAAGAAGAGGCCGAGAGGAGAACACATTGAATGCTAAGGCATCCAAATCAGCAACAGCTTCTAATAAGAGAAGTACTAAAGGCGAAGAGCATAGGAACACATCAAAGATAATTAGTTATTTTGAGACCACCATAACGGCAAAACGTTACTTGGTAAAAAAAAAAATTAACTCCTTTAGATCTCTCTTTATATAAAGATTTGTGCAAAATTTTCATTAAATCTACAAAAGCTTATTGTTCAATATATATAATAACTATGATGTGTAAATGGCACACAGTACATTCCAAAGGCATCCAGAGAAACCATTGGCCTCTCGAGCGAGCATATTGGGTGTTTAATCACAGTTCCAAGTGGACAAAGCTGGCTTGTTGGCTTTAGTAATGGCAGTCGGAGTGGCACCCGAATGTCTAAAGGTTGGGCAGAATTTACTCATAAAACTCAACTGAAATCTGGAGATAGAGTTAGGTTCGAGGTTGTGTCCGCAAAAGGGAAGGACAATGTGATGCACCTGAAAATGATCAAAATATGAACCTGAGGATGACTGCAGATTTGTCCTTTGAAGGGGAGAACAAAGTGATGGAACTCCAAATACCTATATTGTAAAATCCATGAGTAATTCATGTTTGCTTGTGGAGTGTGTATTACTTGAATCTGTTGACTTCAAAATTATTTTTATTTTCATAATTATTAGCTATTGTAAAGTGTTTTGTTCGTAACAAGAACTATTGTTGTCTGCAAATTGATGAGATGATTGATTCAAAACTCACAGTATTGTTCCTTGAATTCTCATGAATTGGGAATCAAATCTTTCCACATCTTTCACTGTTGCATTGTCTGAAACCCTATAACCTCTCACCCAGTCACCTTAGACACTGTCCTAGGTTGAGGTTCCCTCTGTTGTCCTACAATTAAAGGTCTTCCCTTTTCCTTGCTTGCAACTTTTTACACCAGTGGAAATAAGACCCAAGCTCTTCTCCTTTTATATCTTAACCTCTGGTCCTTCAGAATCCCATTGCAGGCTTTTTGATCCTGTCACAAATCTCTTTGCACTGGCTCCTTTGAAGTTTGATGCTTGAAAATTAAGTTTTATTAAGACCTTGAGATCATTTACTTGGTGTGTGGTTTGTTTGCATGACGTTGATGCAACCCTTTTATTATGTGAGTACGTTATCAAGGCCAAAAGAAAAGAAAATGGCTATATTTAGCTGTGAAAAAAATAAATGAACCAAAATTTTTTAAGGTTTCTGTCAAAATACTGCCAGCTAGCACAGCTGAAACCTGTCCTGAATTTAAGGTTTCTCTCAATCAATCAGCTCCTCTTATCTGTGAATTTAATGACCAACATTACTTGTAGATATCTCTAGATTTTTCCTTCTTCCTCATAAACTAGCTTACAAGTATCAACATCATTCACAATTTGAAAAAATAGATTGGAAGGTTGAATTCAGTTTGAATTAAGATTTATAACTATTTTTAAAGAAGTCAAAACTCAAAATTAGGTATCTGCATATATGTATATGTCTCTGTGTGAATGCTTAGACTCGTATATGTGTGTGCGTGATTTGTATCAACAGATAAAAGTTTTTTTTAGAACTTTTAAGTTATTCCATGTGCTGAAGAATGACCATAAGATTAATTTAATTAGTGGTGCTGAATGCCAAGTATATGCTGTAATGTTCCAATTATGTTCTGGTAATGTTCTCACAAATCTCATTTTTACATGTTTTCAACAAAACAAAGGACATTGGAGAAGTTTCTAAATATTAATTCATTGTAATTTAGACGTTAAACCTTTCATAATGATATTTGAATGTTGTATGAGGTTGAATTGGTGTTAATGATGTTGGGAATCCACGCAACAGAGAAGACGGGCTCCAGAGAACAACCACCAATGACACGAACAATTAAACAAAGAAAAGAATGAGGTACACAAGTTTTAACGAGGTTCGACAATTTGTCTACGTCCTCGGGATAAGGGAGAGAATTCTTATTGAATCAATCAATTACAGGTTATAGGATTTAGGATATAAATATTGGGGACACTACCCCTCCTTATATAGCCAAAGAATTCACGAAGAAAAGAAAACCAAAAACATCTAATTCGGATAAGAAATGAATTCAAAATCAGATTTGGAAATAGGCCGCGCAGCAGTAAGTCGACTAATAATTTCTATTAGTCAACTAATACATGTATTAGTCGACTAGTCTGTAGTGAAACAGATTTTTCAACTTTCTATTTGTATCATTAGTCGACTAGGCCAAGCCCTAGTCGACTAGCCTTAGTTCCTCTTATACAATCCAACTTTGATACGATCGACGCGCTATTGTATTCAACACCATTGATTGCATTGATCTTTGGCTAACCTTCAAGAGAGTGTAAAAAACTCTTTCAACAAGATTTTACCCTTTTTCTCCACAATTCTCCACCTCAGTGAAAATTTTTCAAATCTGAATCGAACACAACATAGCACCGTGTTGACTTCAACTGGCTGCACCATTGAGGTTGCCTAGTACCGATGCCCAACAGGATCAAGCCACACGTAATTCATTCAAATGAGCTCCATCGAGCTCAAGCAACTGCGACTAAATTTTCAGCAGCGAACCGAACTAGCTGAGTTATATGAACCTCCTTATCAATACCGTCATACAGAACAACGATCTTCAGTTTAAGCTTGTTACGCTCACCAACTTGAGATTCATACTTCTTCACCCACTTTCGTGAATTTATCTTGGTTCCAGTAGCTGCAAATAATGCGACATTCTCATCAATGTCTTCAACCTGTTCAACACCAAAACCAGCCATATGATCTCCACCGGTGTCACAACCAGTGAAGTCCTTACTGATTCAGAACCAACTGGAGATAGTGAAGTAGCATCAACCTCCACTCGCTGCGATACATCCCTGGTCTTCGTCCTCACCACCTGCTGAGAGACGGTAGACTTCAACTATGAAGTCTCATCAAATGTGACATGCTTACTCAACACAATCTTCTTATTTTCAGGATCCCATAGCTAGTAGCCTTTCAAATTCCTCTTGAGACCCAAAAATTAAACTTCTTTGCTCGCGGATTTACCTTATCATCTTTGGCACTTAAGTAGGCTAGACTTCTAAATACCCATAGTAAATCATAATCCTGAGCAGCTCCATCTGACCAAATATCCAACAGAGTTTTACTTCCTATCGCAGTCGATGATAGTCTATTTATGAGATGGCTAACATATACAATCGTCTCAGCCTAAAAGATTTTTCTAATCGTGCATTAAACAACAAACACTAAAGCTTCTCCGGCAAGGAGCGGTTACCACTTTGGAGCTCCCTAATCTTTCTACCAGTCTATTTCTCCATCATATTCTTCTATTTCACCAGCATACCTAGGGCTTCAAATCTTTGTCTCATTGGATATATCCAATAATGCTTAGATAAATTATCAATAAAAAAGATAAAGTACCAATGACCTCAAGCAATGCAGTCTTGGCAGATCCCCAAATACTAATGTGACCACAATTAAGAAGACCTTTCAAGCAGTGAGTAGAGGTGCCAAATTTCACCTTTGTCTTCTTATCCAGAATGCCATGTCCACCCAATTCCATGTTGTAAGTAGATGCACCTTCCAATTATCCCTTCTTTGTTAGAGCTTGCAAAGTCTTTTCTCCTGTATGTCCAAGCCTTAGATGCCAAATCTGTGTACAAATATCACCTGAAGAAATAGAAGTTGCCACTCACCCTGTAACCGTACTACCAATCAAGTAGTGCAGGTTATTGCGTCGGACGCCCTTCAACACCGCCATCGAGCCTCCAGTCATCTTGAGAACACTATCTCTTATATATACTCCATGACCCAATGCTTTCAAGGTACCAACCGAGATAAGATTCCTTTTCAATTGAGGTACATACTGTAAGTACACCTAGAGGGGGTGAATAGGTGTACGGCTAATCTAATGACAAATAATGTGAAATTAAAACTAAATTGTAACACACTTAGTGTAACCAAAGAGTGTAACCGAATTCCCGGTGAAGGGCCCTACACTATCTTCTCTAAATTCCTCTAAACAAGAGTTGAGGTGCTACGTAAAACTCTCTTGGTTCAACACTAGTGAGGCACACAAACAATACCAAGCATATAAGTATGATATGAACAATATGAAATAATGCAAGGTATAAGAGAGAGAGTTTAAAGATAGTGGATCAACTACAAATACCAAGATATGTTTCGAGGTTCGAGCACCCATCTCTACGTCCCCGCCTTCACACAGAAGGATTTTCACTATATCGTTCACACAAGACTTCCCACACAGGGAACCCCCACTGAGAATTTGGGTAATACAAACTGGGAGACACAATTCCTCTCTCCAACAAACACAATCTCTTCACAAGAGGCAAGGCACAACAACAATCACCTCTACACTTAGAGGGATGGGCACTTAGCCAAACAACAATCACCTCATACTTGAGGGATAAGGCTCAAAGCCAACACTCCAACAATCACCTCTACACTTAGAGGGATACCAACAACTAAATGTACAACCTCCTCTACACTTAGAGAGAAAGGTACAAAGCCAAAGCAAAGAAAAGGGTTACAAGTCTTGGTGGTCTCAACAAACCACAAACCAATTTTCCCACAAAACAATGATCCTATTAGATAGGATAGATAG
The DNA here is from genome assembly GCA_038442645.1 of Agave tequilana. Taxonomy (NCBI): domain Eukaryota; kingdom Viridiplantae; phylum Streptophyta; class Magnoliopsida; order Asparagales; family Asparagaceae; genus Agave; species Agave tequilana. The sequence goes on from JAVJIF010014942.1 coordinate 122,661, forward strand.
ATAGCTCAAGTGTGAGAAAATAAAGAGTTAGGAAATCAAAATCACAAAGATAAACTCTTAAGAAAAACTCTAGATAGTAATATAAATGAAGATCAAAACCAATTCCAAAGACTCTCTTTTTCTTTGAATTTTTCAACCCTTTAAAATAAATAAAGATAAAATCTTTAAGCCCAAACTCTTTAAAAACTTGTTGCTAAAACACTTAAAAAGTTGAGAATTTTTGCTCTTGAAATTGTTATCTAAAACAGCCCAAAGGAATGGGTATTTATAACCCAAAACAAAAATTAACCGTTGGGCCAAGACAGCAGAAATTTTTTGCTGTCGGTCGACCGGCAAACGGTCAGATTTTTGACCGTTATGCTATCAGTCGACCCGCCGGTCGATCGAGGCCTGGAAACAGAGAGCAGAAGCTCTCTGCTGGTCAACCGGCAGGTTGACTAGAGCCAGATCCAGAGAGCAGAGCTCTCTAGGTGGTCGATCGCCCAGTCGACCGGCCCTCCAGCCAAACAAGCTGTGCACGTTTGTGCACATCGGTCGACCGGACCGGTCGAGGTCAAATTGTTTTAGGGATAAAACTTGGTCTTTTTACCTACTAAAAATCCCATAAAATACAAAGAAATTCCACAAAATAAGTTCTTTTAAGATCTTTGAATTACAAATATGTGTGACTAAAATTCAACACGTATTACAAATAATTTGAACCATTTTTGTGTTATAGAAATTTAGTCTTTAAACAAAATCGATATTTTTCAAAACTTAGATTTTTGAAATGGAAAATCGTTTTTCTCCAAAACTCATGTAAATACAAAAACATGATATTGAAACAACTTTGAAGCATGTTGTATATAGATGGAATCAAATATACATATAAAGATATATATCTATATTTTTGACATGAATCCAAAATCGGTTAAACTGAAAATCAAAACTAATAAACTTGTGTGTGTATGTGAACTTGAGTATATCAACACTAACTAATCTTTACACAAGATCTAAATAATCTAAACTAAACACAAATCGAAGTCTTCTTGTAGAACTCCTTCTCCAAGTTGACTCGATCCAAATACGATCCAACAAGCTTGACTCAACCGACTGCTAGATGCGATCATGACGCGTGAGCTCTTGAATCTACATGTGTTAGCCTCAAAACTCCTTTGTTGAAGCTAATCACCTACTAATATCTTGGTCAATCACTGAAACTATTTAAACACAAGATTATTAGTAAACTATAACTACATGAGTTCATGACTATTTAATCATCATCAAAACTAGAGTGATGGGCCTCTGGGCCAACACATACCTCACTCTTTCAGTTTCTATACCATCCCATCAAACATCTTGATACGAATTGTACTTATCCCTTCTACTTTACATGAATGATCATCATCCATGATAGACTGCGACCATGGCAGCAGTTCTCATAAAAACACTACAACTTAATCACAATGCTCATATAAAACTGCGGCCATGGCACCATCACCTAAAATTGTGGTTGAAATTCAGCCACGTTGTGCCAGCTGAGAGAGTCTCTCTCAGCTGGCGGCTGAGGTACAGATTCCTCTCTCTCTCTCTCTCTCTATATATATATATATATATATATAATATATTGTAAATCACCTAGAGTGGGAGTGAATAGGTGATGGCTAATCTAATGGTCACTTAATGCCAAATAATGCGGAAGTAAAAACTATTATGACCTAAACTAAACTCTTACACTAAACACCACGTATAACACAAGAGTGATGCCGAATTCCCCGTGAAGGGCTCTGGACAAACTCCTCTAGATTCCCCTTGATAAGGGTTGAGGTGCCGCGTTGGCTCTCTTGGTTGAATACAAGTGTTAGCAAACAATCCAAGCAAGTATAACAATTAAGCACACAAGTATATCATGCATGTAAAGATAAATACAATAAAGGAATGCAAGATATAACAATAGACAAAGAGAGAGAGAGTGAGCAATCGCAAACACAAGGGATTTGTTTCGAGGTTCAAGCACACTTGCTCTACATCCCCGCCTTTGACACACGAAGGATTTCCACTATGCTTGATCCCAATGGATCTCTCCTTGGTGCCGCAACACCTACAATCCCTCAGACTCTCTAGTCCCGTACACACACAAGCCCCACAGGCTTGCCGAGGCCGCACCTCAAAACAAGAGCTCACAACCGAACTCTAAACCACCACGAGCACACTTGCCCGTTTCCTCAAAGTACAAGAATGAAATCTCTTGGTGATCTAAACACTTTGATCACCAATAAAAGCTCTCACTACAACACTCCTATAAGATGAATAGCAATGGATGCTCAAGTGTAGTGTGAGAAAAACTAGGATGAGAAAGGTGGAGGAAAACTCAAAGAATCACTTTAAACACTCTTGATAAAAACTCCCCTTTTGATTGGAAATATTTGCTCTAAATCAAGTGGAGGAAAACCTCTAAATAGATCAGGAAAAACTGGTGAAAACCCACTTGAAAATCATATTCAAAAACAATGCCCAAACCCCCAAATTTATAGGCTCAGAAAAACTAGCCGTTGGGGTTCTGTCAGGCCTAACGGTCGACCGTCCGGTCGACCGGCCAACGGTCATATTTCAGACCGTTTGAGCCATCGGTCGATCGGGCGGTCGACCGAGACAGGATACAGAGATCAATCTCTCTGTCCGGTCGGCCGCCCGGCCGTCCGGGCCTTTCCAGAGAGCAGAGCTCTCTGGACGGTCGACTGGGTCGGTCGGCCGGCCATCCTGCAGAACTGACGTTCACGTCTGTGCACGTCGGTCGACCGAGTCGGTCGACCGACTTCAGCCCTAGTCGACTTGGTCGGTCGACTAGTCGACTGGCTGAAGCCTGGAACAGAAAATCTAGGGATTAAAACATGGTCTTTTTGATTGAAATAAAATCCCATAAAATACTGAAAAATCTAAAAAATAGTTTTACCAATATACTTTGATAAACAAACATGCTTGCACAAAATCAAGACATGTTATAAAAGATTTGGACTATTTTTGTAATATGGAAATATTGGCTCAATTGAAAACTTGTATTTTTCTAAAACTTGTTTTCCAAACTTCTCCATGATACAAAAACAAGATATTTTGAATTCATTAAAGCATAGTGTGTATGGATATGATCCACTACACAAATAAGATATCTATGTTTTTGACATTAAGCATTAAACATGGTTTTGGTTTCAAAAGACATGTACATGAGAAACACCAAAGACCAAAATAGTATTTTTCAAAATGAAAGTCTTTTCTAAATCTGAAAATTCTTTTATGAAAAGACAACTAAATCAAGAGTGTGTGTGTGATATATACTTGAGCAATCCACCAACTATTCTATCCTTTACATTTTATCTAAAAACAAAAATCTTATACCTAGACACAAGTCTTCATCTTCTTGAAGTCTTCACTTGAAGCCTTCTCATCTCTAGACTTGGTCCAAACACGATCCAAACACGATCACTAGCTCGTTGGATCAAACTGTGTAAGCTCCAAAACTTGACTTTAAATCCTTTGTTGAAGCTCCACACCTACTAAGATCTTGATAACAAATCTGTCACTAATTAAACACAAGATCATTAGTACACATAACTACATGAGTTGATCATCATCAAAACTAGAGTGATGGGCTTTTGGGCCAACATATATATATATATATATATATATGTATATATATATATATATGTATATATATATATATATATATGTATATATATATATATATGTATATATATATATATATATATATATATATATATTATATTGACATCTATAGCACTAAGTGTTGTAGAAGATCCTTGGCCACAGTTCTATCGCGGTCCACAAACTGCCTTAACACATGCGCGAGTTAAGCAAGGACGATACTACAGAGCCCGACCTAATTTTATTTTGGATCCCCATCGACCACGTGTTTAACGCCATCAAAGACCAACCCTGGGTCAGGCGTCTCGCATGACCTCTCTCACAGAACCCAAAAGGACCAGGATCTCAAAAGTACTGCGCCTTCCACGACGGGATGGGTCACCCCACCGTCAAGTGTTGAACCCTCTGATGACAACTCCAAGACTTGGTTAATTAGAGATATCTCTGAGAGTTCATCCTCAACCCAGGACAGGCTTTGGAGACTAAGATACAAAAGGAGCCCCCATGGGACGTCTAGGCCTGACAGCTCCCTCATCTAGTATTGGCAAGAGAATGCAATCTTTGGCACCTCCCCGATAGAGGGCGCCACCACAAAGGAAAGGACCATTTAGTCAATGAGGCTTAGAGAGACAACTACCCAGCATACTGACGAACCCACCTTCATCAACGGGCAAGCCCATCTACTTCTCGGTGACCGATGCCTATGCCATGAACTTTCCGCACAATGACGCTTTAGTCGTGACAATGCATATCAGTTGTTGTTGAATGTCAAAAATCTTGGTCAACGAAGAGAGCAGTGTCAACATTTTGTACGGACACGCCTTAGATCGGATGGAGGATACTCCCGAGTTAGCTCGAAAGACGATTCTGTGAGTACACCTAGAGGGGGTGAATAGGTGTACGGCTAATCTAATAAACAAAATGCGGAAATTAAAAACTAAATTGTAACACACTTAGTGTAACCAACGAGCGTAGCTGAATTCCCGGTGAAGGGCTCTGGACTAACTCCTCTTGATTCCTCTGAATAAGAGTTGAGATGCTATATGAAGCTCTCGTGGTTAGACACAAGTGAGGCACACAAACAATCACAATCAAGCATATAAGTATGATATGACAATATGAATGATGCAAGGCACAAAGTAATAGAGAGAGTTAGAGTCAATGGATCAAACGCAAATACCGAGATTTGTTTCGAGGTTCGAGCACCAAGCTCTACGTCCCCGCCTTCACACAGAAGGATTTCTACTAACTTTCCACACAGGACTCCCACACAGGAACCTCCACTGAGGATTTGGGGCAATACAATCAGGAGTACATAACTCCTCTCTCAACCGAGTACAACCTCTCACAGAGGCAATGCACAACCAACACACAAAAACCACCTCACACAAGAGGGGTAGGCACTTAGCCAATACAAATCAATCACCTCACACTTGAGGGATTCCAACAGACTCCACCTCTCACTAGAGGGAGCTAAACACAATCTCCACCTCTCACTAGAGGGAACCAACCACAATATCAACCTCACAATTGAGGGATAGGCACAAAGCCACCACTCCAAAAATCAACCTCTACACAAGAGGGATAACACAAAGTAGGAGGGTTTATAACTTAGTGATCAAAAGACCACAAACCAATTCTTTTCCCACAAAAACAAAGATCCTATAGAAAGGATAGAATGATAAGCTCAAGTGTGAGAAAACAAAGTGTTTTGAACAAAGAAAATCACTTGAAAAAATCTCCAAGTAGATATAGAATTTTTAGACCAAAAAACAAATTCCCAAAAGACTATTTTCTTTGAAATATCAGACACTTTAAAAAATAAATGAAGATTGATCTTTTAAACCAAAAACTCTTTTGAAAAATAAGTGTTAAAATACTTAAGAAGATTAGGAATTTTTCTCTCTAAAAACTTGTATCAGAACCTCTCTCAAATGGGGTATAAATAGGCCCCATAAAAATTCTGCCCGTTAGCAGCTGACAAGGTCAAAATTGACCTTCCGGTCGACCGGCCAGTCGACTGGCAAACGGTCAAAAATTTGACCGTTGAGCCTGCCGGTCGACCGCCCGGTCGACCGCGCCCAGAACCAGAGAGCAATGGCTCTCTGGCCAGTCGACCGGGAAAACCCGAGCATGGGTTGCCTTCAGTCGGTCGACCGCTCGGTCGACCGGCCCAAAGGGCTGGCCTGCGGGCACGTTCTTGTGCACGTCGGTCGACCGGCCCGGTCGACCGACTCTGGGTCCAGTTGACCAGCCCGGTCGACCGCCAGAGCCTGGCAGGGCTGATTATAGGACTTGAAAACTGGTTTTTAATTACCTAATAAATCCCATAAATTCTTTAAAAATCCACAAAAATAGTTTCAGTATAATACTTTGATATACAAACATGTGTGAGAAATTTCAACACATATTTCAAACTATTTGAACCATTTTTGTAACTTAGAAATTTTGCCGAAAACCAAAATCCGTATTTTCCAAAACTAGGATTTTTGAAATGAAAAATCGTTGTCCAAAACTCATCGAAATATAAAAACATGATATTTAAACAACTTGAAGCATGTTGCACATGGATATAATCCAATATACATGAAAGATATATATATTAATGTTTTTGACTTAAAATCTAAAAATACGTTTTGTTAAAATACCAAAACACCAAACTTAGAAATAAACTATCAAACTAAGTTTATTTAAATAGTTGAAGCATAGATGTATATAGAATAAGTCTAATATACATTAAACCATGTAAACTTGTTTTGATTCTATCTATTCATGAAAACCAAGATCGGTTAAACTAAACACCGAAAACCAAAATCAAAACATGAAACGTGTGTGTATTGTGAACTTGAGCATATCACACTATCTAATCTTTAACAATGGATCTAAACTATAAACTAAACAATGTACTGAAGTCTTCTTGACGAACTCCGTCTTCAAGCCGACTCGATCCGAACGTGATCCACTGAGCTTGACTCCAACGAGTGCTAGATATGAACTTTGACGCTCGGGCTCTTGAATCAGCATGTGAAAGCTCCAATATACCTTTGTTGAAGCTAATCACCTACTAATAACTTGGTTAAGTATCTGAAACTAAACATCACAAGATTATTAGTAAACTATAACTACATGAGTTAGTCATCATCAAAACTAAAGTGGAAGGCCTCTGGGCCAACAGATTCTCCCTTAGACCTAGTCACTTCTCTATGGATTTGACGAGAGCGAGGCGCGCTCGCCAGGAACAATTATGTCCCCCGTCCAAGCGGATCCGTACAATGTTCTTATAGAGTCCTGCGTCCTTGACGTCGAATCTTCCTACAATACTATCCTTGAGAGGCCATGTATTCATATGATACGGGCAGTCCCGTTTACCTGTCACCAACTTCTGAAGTATCCCACACTGATAGGAATGGCTGACATAAGGGTGTGACCAGGTGGTGACCTGAACCATAGCCACAGTATCCCGAAAGAAGTCTGGTTGCATGACAAAGTCCTCCCGAGCAGTCTTTGACAAAGATTACCATATGGACAAGAAGTAAAAGAGAATTATTGACCGATAGCAATTACAGAACGACCAAAATCAAGACTCTGACCCCATGTCGAGTCGTAGGATCCAGACCCCGACTCGCCCATTGAGTCGAAAGACCCAAACAGCAGGACCAAGGTGAAACCCGAGTCATTTCTTGTAGGTCGACATCATCCAGAGCAAGTCCTCCAAATTGGTTCGAAGTCGCATCCTCAATAGAAGACCTTATTCAAAAAGTTTTTGTTAGACAATTTGAATATATTCGCGTGGGCTTCCATTGATATGCCTGGAATTGATCCTAGTATTATCTGCCATAAGTTCTCCATCAAGGCGGACGCTAATCCAGTAAAGTAGAAGCAAAGGAGAATGAACGAGGAATAAAATTAGGCCATCAGTGATGAAGTTGACTGCCTATTAAAGGTCAACTTTATCTGAGAGACTTGCTACCCCGACTGCCTCTCCAATCCCATCCTCGTGAAAAAAAGAATGGCAAGTGGAGGGTCTGCATCGACTTCATTTACCTCAATGAAGCTTACCCAAAGGATAGCTTTCTCCTCCCGAGGATTGATCAACTAGTAGAAGCAATCGCGGGCCATAAACTCCTCAGCTTCATGGACGCCTACTCTGGGTACAACTAGATCAAGATGCATCCACCACATGAAAGCAAGACTGCTTTCACCACTGGTCGGAGAATTTAATACTACAAGATGATGCCCTTCGGACTCATAAATATTGGGGCCACCTTTCAGCGCATGATTGACGGGGTCTTCAAGGATTGGCATGTAAGAAAAGAAGTTGTATGCATAAATTTTGCACAAAAATCTTCAAGAAACTTCCATCTGGCTAGGAGAGCTTTCTTATAAAAAAAAAATCAAGATTTATAGGCACCACAGAAGGAAAATGCACTCAAATGTATCCATAGAAGAACATGTCATTTTCTATAGAAAGCAATATGAAATCACTGAGTATAAAATATACCAAACTAATATGCAGAAAAAAAAAACAGTTACCTGGTAGAATATTAACTGGTTCCATTAGTTTTCATTCGCATAATAATTTTATATTTTCTTTCCTGCAATAGAAAATTTGACATAAGATTGAAATTATGTTAGAAAACACAAATTAAGTTTGGAAATTAGAAGTAACCCAAGTTGGTGGTAAGCAAACTGAGGAGACCCATGCCATAATTAGTTCAGAAACAACCCAAAACAGGAAACATGATTCGTTCAGGAATTTTGTCAAACAATTTGTGCGCATAATAGTATTCTTCTACAATAAAACTAACAAACGAACAAAGAAGAGATTCTTTGTGTTGCACTCTAATTTTGCTTGAATCAACCAAGATATTCCTCAATCCTCACTAACCTACCTATGACTCTTTCTGATTGCATTGTGGACTGGTGTTTGAGTAAATGCGTTTGGACTCTGAATGGATCTGAGACCCAATAGTAAATCAAATAGGTGCATATAAGATGAGTAGAATTTTATGAAATGATTCTGAGGAAAACATTCAACTTATTAGGAAAGAAAAGCTTACTTGTGCTACAAATATTTGACTAGTCAAGTTATTATGCTCCATACACTCCATACAGGAGGGTTCACTGAAGTTTGAAACTTACCAATTTTACTATTATATCATAAATTAAAGAAGAAAAGTTCTACCAAACTTTCTTTTAAGTCATGTCAACGACCAAACAACTCTCTTTTGCCTTTTCATCACTTTTCAAGAACTCAATGAGAGAATACACATATTCTTAATTTCCCCAAGAAATTTTCTGGGTAGCCTTTCTCTTTGCTACTTTTGGTTATGGGTCCTATTGTTCTCATGGCATCTAATTCATAGCCAACCATTCTACAAGTAGAGCTCCATCATTAGCATAAAGAAACCAATGCTTCATTCTTTTGTGCATGTTCTTCATCTTTATATACACACGTCTCGCTCTATTTTCCCTCCAGAGAAAAGAAATGGTTGATATGGACTCTGAAATTGGTCGTTTCTTCAAGATTTTGATGCCTAATTTCTCTATTAAGTTGGTAAGTTTGATCTCTACCTATATCATGCATGAATCTGTTTCAATTACTATTCTTTGATGTAGGATTTCTCACAAATCTCTTTACTGATGTCTGAATGTAGTTTTTTCCTCCTCGTGTTGCCGAACAAATTAGAAAGAGCAAGAGCAGGGACAAGATCACTCTAGTGAGCCCCAATTGTAAGATGTGGCATGTCAACCTTCACATTGAAAACAATGGCGTGTTTATGGGAGGAGAGAACTGGCAAGATTTTATATGAGACAATGAGTTAGAAGCTGGATACATATTGCATTTCAAATATAAAGGTAATATGGTGTTCACCTTCAGAATCTATGACAAAACCTCTTGCGAGAGAGCCTCAGGAAAGAAGAAGATCATCAAAGACTACATCGACTTGGAATCAGACTCTCGTACGACATATTTTTCTCTCTTACGCTCTCTCCTTTTCTGTTTCAAATTTTTTATCAATCAAAGTGTGTTTCACATTTCTTCTCAAAAAATAATAATTGTGTTTCAGATTCAACTCCAATGCAAGCAGTTCGTTCTAGTCAGAAAAGAAGAGGCCGAGAGGAGAACACATTGAACGCTAAGGCATCCAAATCAGCAACAGCTTCTAATAAGAGAAGTACTAAAGGCAAAAGAGCATAGGAGCACATCAAAGATAATTAGTTATTTTGAGACCACCATAAAGGCAAATAATCCGACTCAACGTTACTTGTTAAAAAAAATAAAAAATTAACCCCTTTAGATCTCTCTTTATGTAAAGATTTGTGCAAAATTTTCATTAAATCTACAAAAGCTTATTGTTCAATGTATATAATAACTATGATGTGTAAATGGCACGCAGTACATTCCAAAGGCATCCAGAGAAACCATTGGCCTCTCTAGCGAGCATATTGGGTGTTTAATCACAGTTCCAAGTGGACAAAGCTGGCTTGTTGGCTTTAGTAATGGCAGTCGGAGTGGCACCCGAATGTCTAAAGGTTGGACAGAATTTACTCATAAAACTCAACTGAAATCTGGAGATAGAGTTAGGTTCGAGGTTGTGTCAGCAAAAGGGAAGGACAATGTGATGCACCTGAAAATGATCAAAATATGAACCAGAGGATGACTGCATATTTGTCCTTTGAAGGGGAGAACAAAGTGATGGAACTCCAAATGCCTATATTGTAAAATCCATGAGTAATTTATGTTTGCTTGTGGAGTGTGTATTACTTGAATCTGTTGACTTCAAAATTAGTTTTATTTTCATAATTATTAGCTATTGTTAAGTGTTTTGTTCGTAACAAGAACTATTGTTATCTGCAAATTGATGAGATGATTGATTCAAATCTTTCCACATCTTTCACTGTTGCATTGTCTGGAAACCCTATAAGCTCTCACCTGGTCACCTTAAACACTGTCCTAGGTTGAGGTTCCCTAGGTCTGTTGTCCTACAATTAAAGGTCTTCCCTTTTCCTTGCTTGAAACTTTTTACACCAGTGGAAATAAGACCCAAGCTCTTCTTCTTTTACATCTTAACCTCTGGTTCTTCAGAATCCCATTACAGGCTTTTTGATCCTGTCATAAATCTCTTTGTACTGGCTCCCTTGACGTTTGATGCTTGAAGATTAAGTTTTATTAAGACCTTGAGATCATTTACTGGGTGTTGGTTTGTTTGCATGAAGTTGATGCAACCCTTGCATTTTGTGAGCACATTATCCAAGGCCAAAAAAAAGAAAAGAAAATGGCTATATTTAGCTGTAAACAAAATAAATGAACAAAATTTTTTAAGGTCTCTGTCAAAATACTGCCAGCTAGCACAGCTGAAACCTGTCCTGAATTTAAGGTTTCTCTCAATCAATCAGCTCCTCTTATCTGTGAATTTAATGACCAACACTACTCGTATTCTTCCATATAAACTACCTTCCAAGTATCAACATCATTCACAATTTGAAAAAATAGATTGGAAGGTTGAATTCAGTTTGAATTAAGATTTTTACTATTTTTAAAGAAGTCAAAACTCAAAATTAGGTATCTGCATATATGTATATGTCTCTGTGTGAATGCTTAGTCTCGTATATGTGTGTGCGTGATTTGTATCAACAGATAAAAGGTTTTTTTTTTAACTTTAAAGTTATTCCATGCGCTGAAGAATGACCATAAGATTAATTTAATTAGTGGTGCTGAATGCCAAGTATATGCTGTAATGTTCCAATTATGTTCTGGTAATGTTCTCACAAATCTCATTTTTACATGTTTTCAACAAAACAGAGGACATTGGAGAAGTTTCTAAATATTAATTCATTGTAATTTAGACGTTAAACCTTTCATAATGATATTTGAATGTTGTATGAGGTTGAATTGGTGTTAATGATGTTGGGAATCCACGCAATAGAGAAGATGCGCTCTAGAGAATAGCCACCAATTGCACGAACAATTAAACAAAGAAAAGAATGAGAGAACACAAGTTTTAACGAGGTTCGGTAATTTGTCTACGTCCTCAGGGTAAGGGGAGAGAGTTTTTATTGAATCAATCAATTACAGGTTACAGGTTTCGGGATATAAATAATGGGGACACTACCCCTCCTTATCTAGCAAAAGAATCTACGAAGAAAAAAAACCAAAAACACCTAATTCGGATCAGAAACAAATTCGGAATCAGATTTGAAAATAGGCCGCGCAGCAGTAAGTCGACTAATAATTTCTATTAGTCAACTAATACATGTAATTAGTCGACTAATCTGTAGTGAAACAGATTTTTCAACTTTCTATTTGTATCATTAGTCGACTAGGCCAAGCCCTAGTCGACTAGCCTAAGTTCCTCCTGTGCAATCCAACTTCCTGTGCAATCCAATTTTGATACGACCGACACGCTCTCGTATTCAACACCATTAATTGCATTGATCTTTGGCTAACCTTCAAGAGAGTCTAAAAAACTCTTTCAACAAAATTTTACCCTCTTTCCCACAATTCTCCACCTTAGTGAAAATTTTTAAATCTGAGTCGAACACAACATAGCACCATGTTGACTCCAACTGGCTGCACCACTGAGGTTGCCTACGTACCGATGCCCAACAGGATCAAGCCACACATAGTTCATCTAAACTAGCTCCATCGAGCTCAAGCAACTGTGACTAAATTTCAGCAGCGAACCAAATTAGCTGGGTCATATGAAACTCCTTACCAATACCGTCATGGAGAACAACGGTCTTCAATTTGAGATTGTCACGCTCACCAACTTGACATTCATACTTCTTCACCCACTTTTATGGATTTATCTTGGTTCCAGTAGCTGCAAATAATGTGACATACTCATCAATATCTTCAACCTGTTCAATATCAAAACCGGCTATATGAACTCCACCCAGTGTCATAGCCAGTGAAGTCCTTACTGATATCGAACCAACTGGAGATAGTGAAGTAGCATCAACCTCCACTCGCTACGATACATCCCTGATCTTCGTCCTCTCCACCTATTGAGAGACGGTAGACTTCAACTATGAAGTCTCAACAAATGTGACATTCTTACTCAACACAATCTTCTTATTTTCAGGATCCCATAGCTTGTAGCCTTTCAAATTCCTCTTGAGACCCAAAAGAATAAACTTCTTTGCTCGCGGATTTACCTTGCCATCTTTGACACTAAAGTAGGCTAGACTTCTAAATACCTGCAGTAAATCATAATCCTGAGCAGCTCCATCTGACCAAATATACAACAGAGTTTTGCCTCTTATCGCAGTCGATGACAGTCTATTTATGAGATGGCTAGCATATACAATCGCCTTAGCCCAAAAGATTTGTCTAATCGTGCATTAGACAACAAACACTGAACCTTCTCCGGCGAGGAGCGGTTGATTTCCTTAGCGAACCCATATATTTCATTTATGAAGTGAATATCAATACCAGTGTTCTAACCAAATTGTAGGAATTGGTTCTTGTATTTTTTAATATTATCAATTTATAGCTTCTTAATCTTCCTACCAGTCTGTTTCTCCATCATATCCTTCCACTTCACGCATACCTAGGCCTTCAAATCTTTGTCTCATTGGATATATCCAACAATGCCTAGATAAATTATCAATAAAAAAGGCAAACTACTGATGACCTTCAAGCGATGCAGTCTTGGCAGGTCCTCAAATACTAATGTGAACACAATCAAGAAGACCTTTCGAGTGGTGAGTAGAGGTGCTAAATTTCACCCTCGTCTTTTTGTTCAGAACGCCGTGTCCACCCAATTCCATGTTGTAGGTAGATGCACCTTTCAGTTATCCCTTCTTTCCTAGAGCTTGCAGAGACTTTCTCCTGCATGTTCGAGCCTCATATGTCAAACATGTGTACAAACATCACCTGAAGAAATAGAAGTCGCCAATCGCCCTATAACAAGTTATTGCGTCGGATGCCCTTCAACACCACCATCGAGCCTTTAGTCATCTTGAGAACACTATCTCTTATAAATACTCGATGACCCAATGCTTTCAAGGTACCAATGAGATAAGATTCCTTTTCGATTGAGGTACATACCTCACTTCTTTCAGTTTCCGTACCATCCCATCAAACATCTTGATACGAACTGTACCTATCCCTTTTACTTTATACGGATGATCATCACCCATGATAGACTACGACCATGGCAGCAGTTCTTACAAAAAGACTGCGACTTAATTACAGTGCTCATATAAAACTGTGACCATGGCACCAGCACCCAAACTTGTGGTTTGAATTCAGCTACATTGCGCCAGTTGAGAGAGTCTCTCTCAGCTGGCGGCTGAGGTACAGATTCCTCTATATATTTATATTATATTAATGTCTATAGCACTAAGTGGTGTAGAAGATCCTGAGCCACAGTTCTGTCGCGGTCCACAAATTGCCCTTACACATGCGCGAGTTGAGCAAGGACAATACTACAGAGCCCGACCTAATTTTATTTTGGATCCCCATCGACCACGTGTTTAACTCCATCAAAGACCAACCTTGGGTCAGGCATCTTACATGACCTCTCTCACAGAATCCAAAGGGACCAGATCTCAAAAGTACTGCGCCTTCCACGATGGGATGGGTCACCCCACAGTCAAGTGTGTTGAACCCTCTGATAACAACTCCAAGACTTGGTTAATTAGGAATATCTCCAAGAGTTCATCCTCAACTCAGGACAGCTTTTGGAGACTAAGATGCAAAGGGAGCCCCCATGGGACGTCCAGACCTGACAGCTCCCTCATCCAGTACAGGCAAGAGATTGCAATCTTCGGAACCTCCCCGATAGAGGGCGCCACCACAAAGGAAAGGACCATTTAGTCAATGAGGCTTAGGGAGACAACTATCCAGCATACTGTCTAACCCACCTTCATCACCGGACAGGCCCATCTACTTCTCGGTGACCGATGTCTATGCCATGCACTTTCCGCACAATGACGCTTTAGTCGTGACAATGCATATCGGTTGTTGTTGAATGTCAAAAATCTTGGTCGACGGAGAAAGCAGTGTCAACATTTTGTAAGGACACGCCTTAGATCGGATGGAGGATACTCCCGAGTTAGCTCGAAAGACAATTCTCCCTTAGACCCAGTCACTTCTCTATGGATTTGACGAGAGCGAGGCACCAGGAACAATTATGTCCCCCATCCGAGCGGATCCGTATAACGTTCTTATAGAGTCCTACATCCTAGACGTCGAATCTTCCTGCAATACTATCCTTGAGAGGCCACGGATTCATATGATGCGAGCAGTCCCGTTCACCCGTCATCAACTTCTGAAGTACTCCAAACTGATAGGAATGGATGACATAAGGGGTGACCAGGTGGTTGTTGGCCCAAAGGCCTATCACCCTAGTTTGATGATGATCAACTCATGAAGTTATGATTACTAATGATCTTGTGTTTAATTAGTGACAGATTCTTTATCAAGATCTTAGTAGGTGTGGAGCTTCAACAAAGGATTTAAAGACAAGTTGGAAGCTAGCACCGGTTGATTCACGAGCCTATGCATCAAGACCACATCTAGAGATGAGCTCGATGGATAGCATGTGGACCAAGTCAAGAAGATGAGAAGACTTCAAGGGAAGACTTCAAGAGGATGAAGACTTGTGTCTAGGTATAAGATTTTTATTTGTTTTAGATAAAATGTAAAGGATAGAATAGATTGGTGGATTGCTCAAGTCTATATCACACACACACTCTTGATAGAACTCTTGATAGAATGATTTTCATAAAAGATTTTCCTAGTTAAGAAAAGATTTTTATTTGTGATAAAATACAATTTGGTTTTTGGTATTCATGTATACATATCTTATATCCAAAACCATGTTTAGAGCCTTATGTCAAAAACTAGATATTCATCTTATTTGTGTAGTGGATCATATCCATACACACTATGCTTTAAAAGTATATCTTGTTTTTGTATTTGATGAAAGTTTTGAAAAACATGTTGATATTTCAAAACCAAGTTTAGTGCTTTATGTCAAAAACTAGATATTTCATCTTGATTGTGTAGTGGATCATATCCACACACACTATGCTTTAAAGTGTATCTTGTTTTTGTATTTGATGGAAATTGGAAAAACATGTTGTTTTAGAAAAACAGTTTTTATTATGAGCCAATATTTCCAAGTTACAAAAATAGTCAAATCTTCAATAACATGCCTTGATTTTGTGCAAGCATGTTTCTATATCATAAAACTATTTTTGTAGAATTTCTAAGTATTTATGGGATTTTTTATTAAGCCAAAAGACCAATCCTTAATCCCTATTTTCTGGTTCTGCCAGTTCTGATTTTCAGAACTGACAGAGGCGGTCGACCGGGTCGGTCGACCGGACGTGCACGACATGCACGCCAGTGTGCACTGGAGATCGGTCGACCGGGCCGGTCGACCGTTTCAGAGAGCTTTGCTCTCGGGAATTATCGGTCGATCGGGCCGGTCGACCGACAGAGAGTTTACTCTCTTCTCCAGTTGCTCGGTCGACCGGGCCGGTCGACCGGAGGCTGCAACGGTCGGATTTTTGACCGTTGCCGGTCGACCGGGCCCGTCGACCGGATGCTCTGACAGAACCCAACGGCTCTATTCTGGCAGCCTATAAATTGGGGTCTTGTCAACTGTTTTGAGGTTAAGATTTTGGAGATTTCTAAGCCAGTTTTTCCTAGACATTTTCAGAAGTTTTCTCCACAAAATAGAGTGCAAATACTTCCCATCTAAAAGGGATTTTATCAAGAGAGTGTAAAAGTGATTTCTTGTGTTTTTCACCATAGCTTTCTTTCCTTGATTTCTCACACTTCACTTGAGCATCCATAGACATATCTATCCTATAGGAAAGTGTTGTAGTGAGCTTTTGTAATTGGTGATCAAGTGTTAGATCACAAAGAGATTTCCATTGTATTTGAGGAGACGGGCAAGTGTGCTCGTGTGGTAGAGTTCTTGTGTGAACTCGGTGGTTTGAGGTGCGCCCTCATTGAGCCGGTGGGCTTGTGGTGTACGGACAAGGGAGTCCGAGAGCTTGTAGGTGTTGCGGCACCAAGGAGAGATCCGTTGGGGATCTTGCATAGTGGAAATCCTTCGTGTGTCGAAGGCGGGGATGTAGAGCAAGTGTGCTCGAACCTCGAAACAAACCCTTTGTGTTTGCGATTGCTCACTCTTGCTCTCTTTCTCTCTTTGTCTCTATTTTATATCTTGCATTCAAATTTATTGTGTTCATCTTATATATGCATGATATATTCCCTTGTGCTCATAATTGATATACATACTTGCTTGGGATTGTTGTTAACACTAGTATTCAACCAAGAGAGCCAACGCGGCACCTCAACCCATTCAAGGGAATCTAGAGGAGTTTGTACAGAGCCTCGCAAGGGGAATTCGGCAACACTCTTGTGTTATACATGTGTTTAATTAAAGAAGTTTAATTTGGTCAACTTAGTTTTAATTCCGCATTATTTGTTCATAAGTGACCATTAGATTAGCCATCACCTATTCACCCCCCCTCTAGGTGATCTTACAATTGGTATCAGAGCTAGTGCTCTTGATATTGGGTCTAACAACCTAAGAGTTAAAGATCCTCTTTTAGGCTAATCACAAGATTTGTACACACAATGGACTTCATGTCACCACCCACCTTTGACATCCTTAACATCCAAATTTGGAAGGTTAAGATGTCTTTGTTCCTCAAAGGACTTGGCCTTAGTGTATATCTTGCCACAACTAATAAAGAATATTGCTTAAATGGTAAGAACATTGAGGCTAATGCAAAGGCCCTACATGCTTTAGTATCTAGCTTAGATGATGATTATTTGTCTAAGTTAACTAATCTTGACTCGGCTTTTGTAGTGTGGAATACCCTCACCTCCCTTGGCGAAAAGGATCTATACTATGCGGGGAGCGATTCGGACGTTGGGAGCGACACCTCCAACGTATGCTACATGGTCCAAGGGGATAACCCCCTTGAGGTAACTTCCGAATCCGCGAGGATGAGGATGCTACTATGTCATATGATGAGCTAAATTCATTTTGCCAATTATTGCTTGAGAGATATGACATAATTAAAAGGAAAATAAAAATTTGAAAAAGGAACTTGATTGCATGCATGTAGAACATGACTCTTTTAGAAGTAACATTGCATGTTTAGAAAAAGATAATAAAATTTTGAAAAAGAATTTTGATGCCATGCTTAATGATAAAGATTCATTAGAAAATAAAATGGCATGCTTAGAAAAAGAAAATGAAGATTTGAAAATGAGAATATTTCCTTAATGTCTAAATTGAATGATTTATGTGAAGGAAATATGATTTTGAAAAATAAGGTTGATATGGTGGAAAAACAAAAGGAAGTTATTTTGCAAGAAAATAAGTCTTTAAAAAGAAAATTTGTTGAAAAAGAAAAGGATAATGTTTTTCAAAAGAAAAAGAAAATTGACTCTTCATCTCATCATGCTTTTCATGCCACCACTAATGAGATTAAGAATTTGAAAAATAAAATGAATAATTTGAGTTCAACTTTGAACTCTTGTGCATTCAATCATTCTAAATTGGAGTCCTTGTTTTCAAAGAAACAAACTCCACATACTCATTGCACAACATCATCATCATGCTTATGTTGCACAACACGATCACAAACATACACATAAGCATATTAAGGTGTACGTTTGTACACATTGTGGCCGCAAAGGCCATTTAAGAAAATATTGTTATGATAGATTAGGTCATTTCAACTTTGCTAAGAAGAAGAATTTTTGGGTTCCTTACAATAAAGCTAACCCAAAGGACCCAAGAAAATATGGGTACCAAAACCCCACCTTTTGCTTGTGATGTAGGTGAGGGCTCTCACAAAACGTGAGAGGGATGGTACCTTGGTAGTGGATGCACTTGGACATGATGGATATACTTTTGGGTTGCATCGCTATCAAGGAGCTTTGGTGGATCAACCACCATGTTAGGAGCTTTGGAGTTGGTAACAATTTCTAAACTCCTATTTTATTTATGTACATGCTTTTTATTTCATAATATCATTCATAGCATGTTTCATGTTTTAAGATTTTATGTGCTTCACGTGGCATTTACATGCTTAAATGTAGAATGCGTCAAAACTTGCATTTATACATATATGTATAGTGAACTACAATTGACTCATATATTTTGGACTTCATGCTCATTTGTATCCACTATATGCATGTGTATAGGCTAGTTTTGATGATTCGGTCATTTATTATCTTGTTATGCCTATCTTTGATTTTACTTCATGTATATGTGTGTTAATTCAAATCTAATAAATATACATGTATACCCTTGAGTCATTTGCCTTCATGCAATATATATTGGACTCTTTTAGATTTGGGATATGTATGCATATTGTTAGAATTGGATAAATCATACATATACCATGAAGATTAGTATTTTAAATAAATAATAAAAAATTGATGATTTTTCATGTTTTTGATTTGTATTAAAGATAAAACATGTGTAAAACAAAATGTGATTTATGATCTTTTTGAGCTTGAATGACTACTTTCATGAAAATGCTATTTACATAACCTTTGAACACTCATCTTTTATTCAAAAATATATTTATGAGCTTTATGGACTATGAGTGCTTGGATTTTTTATGTACTTAGTCTCATTCATGAAAAACATATGATTTGACATATTTGAAGGATCTTTAACTAGTTTTCAAAAACAATTTTACTAGTTATGTATTCTTCAAATAGTTTTTGAGATTGTCACATGATTCAATTTTTCTTAAAATTTAATGCTTCATGATTTGAATATTAGTTTATATGTTAGTTTTTGTCAACACTAGGATTTATACTTGAACATATCATGGGCCTCAAAAAGATCTATTAGTAAGTGTGCTTAAATGCTTATTTGAACCCTTGAAATGTACTTGTATTGCTTAGTTTTGATGATTCATACATATTTAAACTTATGTTCACCTTTTGGATTTGATTTATGATCATGTGCCTTTTATTTCATGTATATGTTATTTTGCCAAACCTTAAAATATACATGTATAACTCTTGAGTCTTTTGCCTTCAATGCAAATCCATTCATATAGACTCACTTGAGTTTAAGAGATATGTATGTATATTTCATGTATTGTCAAAACATACATATCTTGACATATAGATTTTGTTTTCAATGATTTAATAAAAAAATGTGAGATGATTTTGATGTTTATGATTTTCTAAGGATATTGTACCTTATTGCCATTTTCATGATGCCATGTTTCACATAACATTAGTACACTCACTTCTTTTAAAACTATTTGGACTTTATAGATTAGAGTGTTTGAGTGTTTTGTGTTTCATTACTATTTCATGAAAATCCTTAGATTTATTCCTTGATAGAAGGATTTCGTACTAGTTGTTAAACACTCTCATTTAACTAGTTCGAATTCTTCATGTGTTGTTAATGCTAAGCTTAATTCAAAATCTTATTTTCAAGCTTATGCATTAGATTTTAAATGGTATCAATATTTTTTATTTTTGACATCAAGGGGAGAAAATTTGTGATTTGATTTTACTTTGAACCCTTTGTTGATGATTGACAAAAGGGGGAGAAGTATTTGTGTTTTTGTTTTGATATATATGCATGATTTCCTTCTTAAGGGGAGAAGTATTGTCCTTCTTACTTAAGGGGAATTAAGATTTGTATTTATGCATATGTGTTTGATTTATGCAAATAATAGGAGAAAAAGATTTGTTTTTGTGTTATCTCCATTCACTTGCATACATGTCATGTGCTTCATTGTCATATCTTTATCATTTATTTGAATGCATGAGTTAAGGGGAGCTTCTTTGAAGCTTTACTTTAATCCATGCATATATAAATTCATGAGTTTTGTCATCATCAAAAAGGGGGAGATTGTTGGCCCAAAGGCCTATCACCCTAGTTTTGATGATGATCAACTCATGAAGTTATGATTACTAATGATCTTGTGTTTAATTAGTGACAGATCTTTATCAAGATCTTAGTAGGTGTGGAGCTTCAACAAAGGATTTAAAGACAAGTTGGAAGCTAGCACCGGTTGATTCACGAGCCTATGCATCAAGACCACATCTAGAGATGAGCTCGGTGGATAGCATGTGGACCAAGTCAAGAAGATGAGAAGACTTCAAGGGAGACTTCAAGAGGATGAAGACTTGTGTCTAGGTATAAGATTTTTTATTTGTTTAGATAAAATGTAAAGGATAGAATAGATTGGTGGATTGCTCAAGTCTATATCACACACACACTCTTGATAGAACTCTTGATAGAATGATTTTCATAAAAGATTTTCCTAGTTAAGAAAAGATTTTTATTTGTGATAAAAATACAATTTGGTTTTTGGTATTCATGTATACATATCTTATATCCAAAACCATGTTTAGAGCCTTATGTCAAAAACTAGATATTCATCTTATTTGTGTAGTGGATCATATCCATACACACTATGCTTTAAAGTATATCTTGTTTTTGTATTTGATGAAAGTTTTGAAAAACATGTTGATATTTCAAAACCAAGTTTAGTGCTTTATGTCAAAAACTAGATATTTCATCTTGATTGTGTAGTGGATCATATCCACACACACTATGCTTTAAAGTGTATCTTGTTTTTGTATTTGATGGAAATTTGAAAACATGTTGTTTTAGAAAAACAGTTTTTATTATGAGCCAATATCCAAGTTACAAAAATAGTCAAATCTTCAATAACATGCCTTGATTTTGTGCAAGCATGTTTCTATATCATAAAATATTTGTTGTAGAATTTCTAAGTATTTATGGGATTTTTATTAAGCCAAAAGACCAATCCTTAATCCCTATTTTCTGGTTCTGCCAGTTCTGATTTTTCAGAACTGACAGAAGGCCGGTCGACCGGGTCGGGTCGACCGGACGTGCACGACGTGCACGCCAGTGTGCACTGGAGATCGGTCGACCGGGCCGGTCGACCGTTTCAGAGAGCTTTGCTCTCGAGAATTATCGGTCGACCGGGCCGGTCGACCGACAGAGAGTTTACTCTCTTCTCCAGTTGCTCGGTCGACCGGGGGTCGACCGGAGGCTGCAACGGTCGGGATTTTTGACCGTGCGGTCGACCGGGCCGGTCGACCGGATGCTCTAACAGAAACCAACGGCTCTATTTCTGGCAGCCTATAAATTGGGGTCTTGTCAACTTTTTGAGGTTAAGATTTTGGAGATTTCTAAGCCAGTTTTTCCTAGACATTTTCAGAAGTTTTCTCCACAAAATAGAGTGCAAATACTTCCCATCTAAAAGGGATTTTATCAAGAGAGTGAAAAGTGATTTCTTGTGTTTTCACCATAGCTTTCTTTCCTTGATTTCTCACACTTCACTTGAGCATCCATAGACATATCTATCCTATAGGAAAGTGTTGTAGTGAGCTTTTGTAATTGGTGATCAAGTGAGATCACCAAAGAGATTTCCATTGTATTTTGAGGAGACGGGCAAGTGTGCTCGTGTGGTAGAGTTCTTGTGTGAACTCGGTGGTTTGAGGTGCGCCCTCATTGAGCCGGTGGGCTT